>BOPN01003599.1:45000-47500 GCA_017312705.2 Penaeus japonicus | reverse complement strand
TTAACCCACAGGTGGAGGCAGTCTGTTCGCCATCCACAGTGAAGTGGAGTGTTACAACCCGCGGACTGATCGGTGGATGCCAGTTGCTTCTATGAATTATAGAAGGTTAGTGCTTCAGAAAGAAAGAGAGAGATATAGGGGGGGAGAAGAGAGAGGGGAGGAGGGAGGGAGGGAGGGAAGGAGAGAGGGAGAGAGAGAGAGAGAGGGAGAGAGGGAGAGAGGGAGAGAGAGAGAGAGAGAGAGAGAGAGAGAGAGAGAGAGAGAGAGAGAGAGAGAGAGAGAGAGAGAGGGAGCGAGAGAGAAATAAAGAGATTAGGATAAGCTAGATTTGCGGATGCTTTGCTCGGGCTCCTATGCGTTATGGCGAGCTTGCCTGTGTCAGCAATTGCTGACTCGTGAGAGTGTGCCAATGAGTGTTGACTCGATGTGAGCATGGTCCTTACCCACTGTGGTGCCCAACCGCAGCAGTAACCGCCAGGCGACTTTGGAAACTCACGGGCTTGGACGGGACTCAGTCTGCCGACCATGGGGAAGTAAGGCTGGCGCGCTACATCTGTACACTGTACTAGCCTTACGGTTAGACCCAACCTGTGACCCAGCCTGTGTTCTACTATCGCTTATTTACACTTTATTTAGTGACGCTATCCCGCAACTCTATCGTTTATCACCAGATCAAACATGTTAACATGTAAATTTGCTCTAGTAAAACAGGACCCGATCTGGACACCGTAACTTCAGTACTAATTGGTCTGAAAACACATAGATATCTATTCGATAAAACAAAATAAGTCAGTTTTATTAATATCATATGAGTATGAGAAATCATGTAATTATGTACACACAAACACCGTAATGCAAGGGTTATTCCGATCAATAGTTCTCGAACATTTCCCTTTACTTTGCTCAATATGACCCTTCAGCTATGGCTGGAAGGGACACGTTTTGCAGGGTACCTTTGGAAGGGGCAGCTTTGGGAAGGCTGACGGGGTAATTTTAGAAAGTCTGGAGGGTCACCTTTGGAAGGGCTAAAGAGGCAATTTTCGAAGGAGCAAAAGGGCGCCATTGGTAGAGTTTACAGGGAACCTGTGGAACGGCCGAGATATTGAAGAATAAGCAGAGGCAGGATGTATGTTGAAGGAGATCCGACAAGCAAGAGAGATAGCAAGCGTAAGTGAGAAAGAAATAAGGTGAGAGAGGGAGAGCTAGCAAGAAAGAAAGTGAGGGAGAGGGAGAGAGAGAAGTGAGGAAAAATGATATAAAATATATCAAATTTTTACTTTTACTCATCTATCGTAGTTATTGTCCGACTGAATTACCAGTGTACGTGCATCTGTGTGTCAATGTTTGTGCTTCAATGTCTCTGTGTGGACATGGGTAAGTGTTTCCGTGTGTGTTTAAACACAGACTCAATATATGCTATGACACTTTAACCTCACCATGCATCACCCATGGGAAACTGTCAGCATAGGTAAGAGAGAGAAAGACATGACTTGACTTTCCTTGTGCCCAGGTCCCGTGCGGGTGTAACCTCCCTCGGCCGGTATCTGTACGTGATGGGCGGATACGACGGTGCGTGCGACCTGTCTTCGGCTGAGATGTACAACCCTGGTCTTAATAAGTGGCTGAATATCACTGCCATGGGTACAAAGAGGTCCTGCCTGGGCATTGGCACGACGGATGGGCTCATCTACTGCGTTGGAGGTGAGGCTTTTGGATGCGTCATTTTTCTCCTTCTTCCTTTACTCTCTTTCTGGCGGTGATGCTTCCCTTTCTTCATCATCACCTTCTTCCTTCAGACTATTGATCCATTGTTCCATCTTCGTCCTTCAGATTGTTGTTCCATTGTTCTGTGAGAATTTAGCAAAAACTGCGGTTATTTGCCAGACACCGTTTCACTTCAATGCCAGAGGTAAAATTCAGGCTATTTGGGTAAATACGATGGTTTAGGTGTAAGTTCGGTCCCAACAAACGGACTCACATACACACACACACACACACACACACACACACACACACATGACCTGTTTGCACTCTGTGGAGTACCAAAACGCCTGAGAACCGACAGTGGACCGCAAAGAGACTTTATGAAAAAGTGGGGTGTGAAACACGCAATTACCTCTCCACTCTACCAAAAATCTATTCATGAAGACTACGACATCGAGACACAAGGAAGAGTGACGACTTCGCCTTTGTAATATTAGAAATGAGAAATAGCTCTCAAGAAAATAGTTTGTCACCATCCTAGATCCTCCTTGGACGCCCATTGCAGTCGATGGTACCAGTACATAATCGTTCACTCATTGCAGACTGGTGCAGAACTATGAAAAAAAATGGATGAGACCAGGAGCGCCGAACTCACAGTACAAGAAGAAGCACACAGTATAACTACACGCCCTCTACCCGTGTTAGAAGTTGGAGATACGGTACGAGTACAGAGCCTAAGCACCCGAAATCCTCGAGCACAGACGGAACCAAGGATAAGGATAAGCCAGATTTGCGG
>BOPN01003599.1:27500-32500 GCA_017312705.2 Penaeus japonicus | reverse complement strand
TTATATTGGCAGGAAAAATATTATCCCCCATTGATATAAATTCCAATTTTCAGCCTATCGGTCATTGCATGATTTTTTAAAATCTCCTATAGGCACAAATAGACGATAGAGTAACATATGGTTTTGGTCACCTTGCAGGACGGGGATGATATAAACGGTAATACGGTATGCCATGAAAGCGAAGTTTAAACTAGACGGTCACGTTCTTATGAAGACTCATTTTCGCATTATCGCATTCCGAGTCGCATTTTCTCTCATTGTTCATACCATTTTATGAGAATGTGGATTCAAAATGATTCAGATCATGCTAGGGCGTACTCCATAGACGACGCGAAGTCAGACCGCCGTGGGACTTTGAGAAGTGCTGCAGCAAAAAGGCAGAACGCATTAACTCCAAAATCAATGTTTTGAGAAAATCGATGTTAAAGGTTTGGTTGTATGTATATTTACTCCTATCATTGTTGTCGATATACAAAACTGACCTTTATTGACATTCAGACACCATGATGGTTGTATCAAAATTCGGCTTTAAATGACGATTCCACAGATACCAAATTCATAAAAATCGCATTTTTGGAGTTAATGCGTTCTGCCTTTTCACTGCAGAGTGGGCTACGGCTACCGTTAGCTCAAAGAGAGAGTTAGGAAGAAGAGGAAGTTTTGGTTTGGGACATTGAATGTGGGAACATTGACAGGAAGAGGGAGAAAGATGGCTGACCCGATGCAGAGAGAGAAGCTGGATGTTCTGTGCCTGCAGGAGACCAAATGGAAGGGCTAGAAAGGGAGATGGGAGAAGGGTACAAACTATACTGCTCAGGTGTAGAGAACAAGAGAAATAAAATGGGTATTGTACTGAGCCCGGAGATGAAAGGGAGTCTGACCGTGTAATTTGGCTGAAAGTAGAGGTAGAAAAGTTGACAGTGAATGTGATATGTGCATATGCACCACATGTGGGTTAGGAGGAATATAAAAAAGGATGGGTTTTGGCAACTGTTTGAAGGAGTTATGTTACACATTCTCCTACTTGCCTACAGACAAGTGGGAGAGGGAACAGGGAAACGGATGTCACTGGAGGTCATGGTATTGGGAGAAGAAACCCTGAAGAGAACATAATTGTGGAGACTGCGGTGGCGAACCAGTGTGAAGCACCTTCTTTAGGAAGAGAAGCAGCCAACTGGTAACCTACAGAAGTGGAGATGAGAATCACAGATTGATTACATCATGAGTAGGAGGAAAGGATTGAAAAGAGTCCAAGACCGTAAGGTGTTACCAATAGAAGCAGTGGCTAAACAACATAAACTGGTCATTTGTAAAGCAGTCTTAGGGACAAAAGGCAGACTGATAACCAACAGATAAAGATCAGATGGAAAGAGCAGTACCAACAACTAATGAATGTAGAAAACCCAAGGACTGGGAAAGTGATAGCAGCAAAGGAGGAGAGAGAGGTGGAGGAGGTGATCGTACTAGAAATGAAGAGGCTATAAAAGAGATGAAAAGAAAAAAAACAGTAGGACCAGATGGCATCCCAGTGGAGGCCTGGAAAGTGTGTGACTAAAGTGGAATCTAATGGCAAACAGCAGTCTCTGGAAGGATTATGGAGACAGAAAAGATGCCAGACGAGTGGAGAGAGAGTATTCTGATTCCCATATTCAAGAATAAAGGTGACAACCAGAACTATGGTGATTGCCGTGGAATTAAGCTCACGTCGCACACATTGAAAAAAATGGGAAAAGTGATTGAGAGGAGGCTGAGAAGGAGAGTGCAGGTGTCAGATCAGCAGTTTATGTTTATGCCGGGGCGTAGCACCATCAATGCCATTTGTGCTTTGAGACAACTTGTAGAGAAATACAGAGAAGGACAGAAGAGCCTGCACAGTGTCTTTATTGATCTGGAAAAGGTTCATGACAGGATACCGAGGCAGGTCTGGAGCTGTTTGAGGCTGAAGGAAGTGGAGGAAAAACATATTAGATTGACGTTGAAAGACAAGATTAGGAACGAAAGGGTGAGAGAAAGAGCGGCAGTGGGAGAGTTGAGAGAGGCCAGGCTGAGGTGATTGGGCAACGTTGTGTGGAGAGAGGAGAGCTATGTAGGGAACAGAGTGAGGAAGGAGATGGTTGGGAAGAGGAAAGGCCATAATAAAGCCAGGGACAAGTACTCCGAGTTATAATACTAGAGAAAAAAGTTTCTTTTCACTCAATTCAAGGAAAGAAAAGTGCATTTCTACTTAAATAAGGATTTTTTCCTCCCTGAACATTGGTTATAATTTTGCTAAGGTAGACTGAAATTTGAATCAAAAGAAAGTAGGATGTTTTATATATTAGGAGGAATTTATTATATCATTTACTTTTTTATGTTTTGTGTTCTAAAATTTCCTTTTTTTTCAAAAGAAGCTGAACAGATCCGAAGAGCAGTTTTGATGATATGAGTGAGACATTATTATTCCAGTACATTTCCAATAATTGCATAAATGTATCATGAAATCAACATCTTCATTGCAGACTATATGTCCTTAAAGTAGCACTATATATAGATGAATAGTTTGGTGTATGTTTCCTCATATAAGAATGCAGTCATATATATGTAGTAATACATGTGAGTTATCGAATTTATGGTATTTACTGTGAATTATTTGTGGAACAGCTGTTTGTTGCCCCTTTCGATGAATGTTATCCTACATTATTGATTATAACCTCTGGTGGGCAGATACATTACATCCGCACAGGGTCGTTAACTCTAGTCTTGCATCATTACAAATGTGTCGTGGCAAAATGTATGGTAGTGAAAAACGTTTGGATGGGCCACTTCCTCGTCTGCCCTACTTACTTCTACTTCTACATATATATATATATATATATATATATATATATATATATATATATGTATGTATGTATATATATATATATATATATATATATATATATATACATATATATTGGAGCAGAGAACAGATGGTCATCAGTGGCTCTGTCTCAGAGGGAAGTTACAGATCAGCAACGCAGACTTACAAGCAGCATTACAGAATGGCACTAAAATTAACTTGTCTGACCTCCTTGCTGTTCATATAGTGTGGAAAATCACTAGCCCTAACAGAGGCCTTCCACGAAAAGTCCGAGCAGAAAACCAGGCAATTTTTCATACAGGCCAAAGCAGTGTCAAAAAGGGCAATTTTTTCAACAAGTTGATCATATGATGAATTAAAAGCTGCATTAGATTTATTGTTTTGTTTTTCTATTAAATTGAATTATTTTATGATAAGGGTAGAGTAAATAGTTGCAAGGAGTAACTTTTGTATATTTTCAATGACACTGGTATATACCATACTTTAAAAAAAAGTATTTAGTCTATTAGTCTACATCCATCTCTTCATATATATAGTTTATGTACAAAGAAATAGTATCGAATTGAATATAGAATAACAAAGGGACCCTTCTTTTACTCCCCCACACCTCTCTGACAAATAGCCACCCTACTATTCCATGCAACCTGCCGCACGGAAATGTCCCCCGGGATGGAACTAAGCTATTTCAGAACCCAGCCATAAAATAAATGTTGAAGCAATCTTCTTTGGGCCTAATGGAGTAGGAGTCGTTAAATGATCCATGCAAGAGGAACCGGCTTATCGTAACTCCCCTCCTCTCTGTTGGGTGGGTCCCACACCTGGTCGATTCCTGGGGTGGGGGGGGATGACTCAGGAGTTCCTACGGTACTGATCTAGTTAGTGGGGTCGTATGCCCCACTGGATCTTTCACCAGGGGAATTTTCACCTTCCTAAGTGTTTGCCGTGTGTGACATTCCTATGAAATAGGAGACAGGAGCCCTGGAAGCTGAGCGATGTTATACTTGTGTACGCCCTCTGGCTAGCAACATGCCTCTTCGGCCCCTTATTTTGGCAAGGCAGGCGGCCTGATCCCGGCTTGATCAGGACTAAGTTAGGGTCACGTGGTTACTGCCTCATCAGCCTTTGGCATGAGGCTGTGGTAATATATATTCCCATTACCCTTGTTGGAGGTTAAAGAAGTGCTCCTTGCATGGATTCTAAAATTAAAATTCAAGATTCCAGTAAAATAGTTAACACACAATTGGGCACCCAGGAACCTTTTGAGACCTCTAGGGATGAAACTTTAGTGCAGGCTGGCCTGAATGCTACAGCTACTAAAAAGCCTCTGGATATTTTTCCAGTGCCCAATTAGAAGGATGGCTAGAGACGACAATTACCAGTAATGGACTAGGAGTGGGAGTCCAGAACCCCAAATTAAAATTCCAGTTCAGGGTCTCAGTAAAACCCAAAGGATTTGATGGCACTCCTCGGGACGAAACTGGAGTGTAGGCTGGCCAAAGTTCCACAGCTACCAAAATTACTTCTCTGGCCAATTCTCCGGTGCCCAACTAGAGAATCCTGTACAGATGGGGGCAATATTATAGTCTTCAAAGACTGAAATTCCTCAGGGAAATGCTCGCCGGTGGAAGGTAGGTGAACATCACTAAAAACAAGCTGGAAGATAAGAGGACCTAGCTGTTGATGCTTGGCTTTCATCTCACATCCCCTGGTTGTTGAGGCTTCCTGTCTGTTAAAGGGAAAGACTCTAACCAGGCAGGTTCTTCTTATTACGAAAGGGGCAACTGGGGCACTTACAACCTTAGAACATATGTGATAGTGCATCAAGTGCCATAGGTTTAAACACCACCAGGCTAGTTGTAAAGCAAAACCTAAGTTTGGTATATGTAGCAAGACACACAACTCTGAAGTGTGCCTCAAGGCTCACAAAGAGAGGGATGCAGATACAACTCCTTGTGGTAAGAGGCATCATGTTTGGAGCCTGGTCTGCCTCGATGGGAAAGAGGCTGTACTTATGACTTAATTTTGCCCTCTATGTCTGGATACAGACGAGGAGGTATAGGGTATCTGTTACTCCTAGGGGTGTGGGTCTTCCTCCTATACAGGCGACTCCACCTGACACAGCCAGAAAATAAGAGTTTCCGGTCCTAGTGGATACTCCAAG
>BOPN01003599.1:15000-17500 GCA_017312705.2 Penaeus japonicus | reverse complement strand
TATATGTATATATATATGTATATATATATGTATATATGTATATGTATATATATATGTATATATATATGTATATATATATGTATATATGTATATGTATATATATATGTATATATATATGTATATATATATGTATATATGTATATGTATATATATATGTATATATATATGTATATATATATGTATATATGTATATGTATATATATATGTATATATATATGTATATATATATGTATATATGTATATGTATATATATATGTATATATATATGTATATATATATGTATATATGTATATGTATATATATATGTATATATATATGTATATATATATGTATATATGTATATGTATATATATATGTATATATATATGTATATATATATGTATATATGTATATGTATATATATATGTATATATATATGTATATATATATATATATATATATATATATATATATATATATATATATATTCCTGTATATATGTATATATATATTTTTTTACATACATATATGTATATATACTTTTATATATACCTTCTTTTTTATTGGTATGATAGCTTATTGACTTATATGTTAAGGCATAATGATAAACAAACAATTGAATTCTTTTCTTTTTTTTAGGATAAAGCATTCAAATTCCTGGAAAATGACCAAGTTTTCCAGCATAGTGATGGAGACATGACTTTAGAGGAAGAGAGACAGATTACTTACAAACGTGTCAAAAAGCTCATGAGTAATGAATTTGTGGATGAAGATGAGATTATGTATGATTATAAAAAGGTAAGACTGTCTAGCAATTTACTCAAACTATTAAGAACTCATCATATTGCTTTGATTAAAAATTTTGCTTTTAAATTAGTTGTAATTTGCTTTTATATATGATGATTATATCACAGTTTTTTAAATGTATATTTGGCATTTATTTTTAAATAATTTTTTTTTAGGTAAAATACTTTCATTTCTCATAATATTATTTTTCAAGTAGAGGGAAGAAAAAACAAATTCCACAGAACAAATGCTTGAAGATTTAAACCTTATATTCCTAAACTATTGCCAGGCTCCAGCCCTAAACATCGTGATTGGGGGTTATGATTGGTCCTTAGCTGCCCGGAAGGGACTCTTGACTAATTTCATATCTTCAGGAATTATGGGTCTTGGGACAGAGAAACACTATCACTACCTTGATGCTCTCAAGAATTTTGAGGTATGAGTTACATGAATCTTTCTTGGGACAATCTACTGTTGGGAAATTTCTCTGTATGTAGTGCCAGAGCTTGATTTGGATTTTTTATTTGGGGTCATTCGTGTGTATGTATGTATATCTACTTACATGCATACATATACATGTTGTATTATTAATTTTTATAAGCTCAAATGCTTGTTTACAAGAGAAATTTCCTACAATGAATTGTCTCATTTCCATTCAATTGTTTGTCTATAAATATAATTGTTCCCCTCTCAGGCTGTTGCTTACAGCAGCATTATGGGAGGTTATGACTGGTCTTTAGCTACAAAAAAGTTGCTTGGCCAAGACTTTTTCATTTTGGGAATACTAGGGCAAGGATCATCCCATCACTTGAAGTTTGTGGAAGCCATGCAAAACCATGAGGTAGAGTAGCAAACAATCAAGTCATGTGCATTGTGCATGGCTTAGTTGCAGAAAGAATTTAGACAGCACATTTATAAACACTCATTTTTGGTTATTGTGTTTTTTGTTTCGTTTATTTTAATTGGAATGATCTTTTCCTTTTTCTGCATTATATTCATCCAATTCTTATTTACATACACTGTACCTTTCTAGAGCAGTGTGCTGGCATACTTGTGAAAGCTGAGCTGATCATTATGCTTATGGACTGAATGCATAGGAAATCTGTATATGGAATTTCAGGTTCTTTCTCTTACTACTGAAAAATCATTTCATACCATTTACTGTACTTTATCAACTATCCATTTACATATTTTTAGCTTTTGTATTTAGAGAGAAAAAAAGCTGATTTTTGGTGCATTAGACTTTTTTCTTTTTTCTACTTTTCATTCTGATTTCTCCTTGCATCTGTAGAAAAGGCAAGAAAGAATGCTTAAACAAGTGAGTTATTCTTACCTTAGACTATATGCCATTCATTCTAGCCCATTTGCCAAATGATGACCTCTCCCGGTGTGATGCTGCACAGCGCCTCTCTGAGAACTTTTTACCAGCCTGAATTTAGGCTAAGAGTTTATGTATTAGTAGTAATAGTGTTTTTTTTTTATTATTATTATTATTATTATTATTATTATTATTATTATTATTCCCATGAAGTGATATCATGTCATCTGGCACTAATGGGCTAGATAGGAAATCCTTCTTTTTTAAAGCACCACAGGAAGGCATGTATCCATTTGGAAACACTAAAATAAACATAGAAACAAAGGGTTATAAAATTAAAATGCAAAGTCTTTTGCAAAGTTTTACAACATTCATAAAAAATTGTATAAAGTAAAGTAAATTTCTGAATCAACATAG
>BOPN01003599.1:0-2500 GCA_017312705.2 Penaeus japonicus | reverse complement strand
CCATTCTCTGTATCAAATGCTCAATTTTTGATTTGTAAGGGTTAAATGGATCAAGAATGTTATCCCAACTTTGATTGATCTAGGTTTGTCAATGGTAGGTTGCTTGTGAGTGATTTTCTGTTGAGCAATTGCTTCTAATGAGACAGAAATCAGTTCAGGTGTGCACACTATGGTTTATATTGTACCTCAAAAAAGTTGCACAATACCTTATATTAGATTTGTTTAAAAAAACATTAATCTCTCCCTACACACTTCCACTGTAAAGGTGAGAAATACCCCATTTCACAATTTAGAACTATACTCTATAGTTGCAATAAAACTGGTACTAACTGAGGTATTGGGCAACTATTCAAGAGAACATAACCATGAACAGCTTTGTTGATTCATGGCCACTACAGGTTCTGGGCTATGGTTGCTACATGTTTTTCCCAAAAACAAGTACAACAGTTATTATCTGTAGAATATGCTGTTATACAGCCCAAAAGATTGGATTTGCATATGGTTATATTCATGATTATTTAATATAATACTTCATTTTTTTTCTTTTTCTTTCTTTTTTTATTTCATATGTGCTTAGACCCAACAAGGCCTAGACAGTAATTGCTATATCACTGGTGCATTTGACATAACCCTTCCTGCAGCACAGTACAGATGACTATGCCAGGGATCAATAGCATAAATACTGTTATGAGGCTTTGTAGGATGAGGATAGCACCTTCTACTCCTGTCTCACTGATGATGGCTGATGCTTCTAATGGCTGGTTGGGAAGATGATTGTGGCTCACAGTCTATATCCAGTGCACATAGAATATCCTAGTTAAAAGATGCTAGACTACCCATAGAAAAGGCATTGACAGTATGTGCCCATGGATATACTCTCACCATATACAGCAAATAGTTTATACAGTACAATCAAATAATGGTCACCATCATTCCAACTTCCACCAGACATTCTGGTCAGCACAAAGTACTTTGTTGGCTACAGGTACATTCCCCTGTCAACAGTCACACCATTCTCTTCACTTACCGTGAACTGGTATGGCAATTTAAAAGAAAAGAAGTGTGAGTCCTTATACTTCAATGAGAGGTCTTGGTCATAGTTCAATTAATTGGATCTAACTAACTAAACCTCCATGACATTTTCAGCTTCTGCATGACTCAGGATGTAATAAGGGCTTTCATAGTTGTTTTCTTTGTTGAAGTGTAAGAGGTAGAGCATATGTTTTCCAGTTTTGTGGATTGTTTTGTGAAGTTTCCCCCAGTCTGTAGTCCTTGCCGACTTTGTTAGATCCTTCGTGGCAGCTGTCAGAATTTTAGTGAGGGGTCATTGAAGAAAATTAAACTCCAGCAACAACTTCAGCGAACTTGTTGACTTTACCATTATTAGCGATCTGAGGAATCAGATGAAGCCATATGTGCTGACCAAAAATGCATTTGTAATGGTCGTAAAGAGGTGACTAGTTGTTTGGTTATAGTGACTGATGGGCGAATTCATTTCCCTTATTTTTTTTCTCTCTCTTGGGAGTGGAGGATGTTTTTTGTCTTCATTGGAAGGGATGATGGAAGGGCATTCAGACTAACTAGGAAGATATAAACTAGTCCAGGAGGAAAACTCAGCAGCTAAAAGCAGCATTGCAGTATTTCAAAGATCAGTAAACCCAATATGCAAATCTACCACTCCTGTAATAGGTCCACAAACTTGCCTCTGGGTGAAACTCACCTCTAAACATTGATAATAAAATAGATTTCAGCAATATATATGGCTGTTTTTTTATGCCCATTACTACAGAGAAAGAGAGAAACCTAGTCTTCCTTAGATTCCATAGGATTTCCTATTTATATTATATCTATAGTGCTGTCAGTTTAGATATTTAACTAATCTGTTATGGAAGATACTAATTTTTTCCTTCTTTAATGTATCAAAATATATGGAAGTATTAGTAACTAGATTACTATAAATTACTATCATAGGTCTTTCTGTGTAACAGATCTATATTGAGTAAATAAGAGGGAATGCTACTGCCTATGTTGCTTTTGGTGTCTCTCATTAGGTTCCATTACCTCTTGCTACACTTGCTGGTGGACACTGTTATATCTATGGGCAGAATGGGGAGTTACTGGTCATTACCAGCAAGACCCCCTTTTTTTAGCTATTACATAATATTTTAGGGATTAGGAATGATTTTTTTTACTTTGTGAATATCCATCTCCTAGTATTGAATACAAAATAAGTTTTATTATTTACTGACAGTCCCAATACATCTCGCTATATTCACCTAACAAGTTGATATGCCCCACTGAGAAAACAGGGTGTGGGGGTCTTCCCCCACATACAGCTTAATATGGTGTTAACATCAGTTTCTGGAGGCATAACAAAGAAAATGAGGCTAGTGATCATAAGCAGGCATTGAAGAACTACAATTCGGGTACAATTAGTCCAGCCATACTTCTTAGGGGCAAAGTTGCCATGCTGGACAAGCTGTGGAAAATATGATTATAT
>BOPN01003598.1:152500-154008 GCA_017312705.2 Penaeus japonicus | reverse complement strand
TATACATACATAATACACACACACACACACACACACACACACGCGCACATATATATATATATATATGTGTGTGTGTGTGTGTGTGTGTGTGTGTGTGTGTGTGTGTGTGTGCGTGTATATATGTGTGTGTGTGTGTATGTGTGTGCGTGTGTGTGTACATTTAAACACAATAAATAATATGCTTCATGACTGACTCCCTACATCTCAATATGAAATGTAAAAAAAAGTTTAAATGATAGTGAATAACTTTACAAAGCAGAACTACATTTTGATGAACTCTAATCTAAACGCGTTAATCACATATACCAATAAAGCTTGATTTTTCCTTAAGTGATTCATTACATTACGTATTCTTAGTCAGGTCATTAACGTCATCTTTCCGACCGCATGACATTTCGAATGAGCGAAATTCAGGGGTATAATTCGATATCTCTTGATATGCGAACAAGACAGACGGAATGTGGTGATCGCAGACTTATAAGAGACACTGATTTAAATACATTTGTCGAACTTATATCTTCATCATATCTGCCTTTGTGCTAACTGCTTTTATTCGTATTATAATATGTATCCATGTCCCGTCATCACAAAATGGAGAAAAAAATAGGTACAACATATACAACTAGGAATCTCATATCACTCTCTTTCTCTGTCTAAACATCTATCTATCTATCTATCTATCTATCTATCTATCTGTCTCTTCATCACCAACAGACCCACACACCCGTTACTCAACCCACAGTCAAGGTCCGAGTGTCTTGTGCTGACCGAAGGCTTTCACATTTCTTCGCGTCTTTCTTTCAAGACTCTCTTTACCACTGCCGTATTAGTGAGAATCAATTCCACTTTCTTCCTAGCATGTTGGTTTGACTCGGTGTGGCGGGTAGAGGAAGGAGAGAAAGGGGAGAAAAGGGAGAAAGGGGAGAAAGGGAGAAAGGGAAAACGGGGAGAAAGGGAGAAAGGGGAGAAAGGGAAGAAAGGGGAGAAGAGAGGAGAGCGGGAAGGAGGCAATAGTCTTGGTTACTAATAAGAACGAGAGAGAGAGAGAGAGATGAAAAGACGGAGAGTGGGAGAGGGATAGGGAAAGATAGATAGATAGATTGATTGATAGATGAATAGATGGGGAGGATAGTATATGCCTGACGGTTACTTAAGAAGAGGTAGAAGTTAAAGAATTAGTGAGGAAGATAGAATAAGTTGCCAATAATATACTCTTTTCGTTCTCTGAAGGTTTAGTAACTGATATCGGTTAAAATTGAATCTCTCTCTCGTTCTTTCTCTTTATCATTCTCTTATTCTCTCTCTCTCTCTTTCTCTCTCTCCCCCCCTCTCTATCTCTATCTATCTATCTCATACACTCTCTCTCGGGGTAAAACACTACAATATTCATCTTCTATATAGGCCATGAGACTGAACGTCACTCTATTGGTAAACTTGACCTATTTTTAATTTGAGATTTATTCTTACACCATGAAAAGATAAACAAATAGCTAAATTCGAAGATAGAA
>BOPN01003598.1:97500-100000 GCA_017312705.2 Penaeus japonicus | reverse complement strand
AGAGAGAGAGAGAGAGAGAGAGAGAGAGAGAGAGAGAGAGAGAGAGAGAGAGAGAGAGAAAGAGAGAGAGAGAGAGAGAGAGAGAGAGAGAGAGAGAGAGAGAGAGAGAGAGAGAGAGAGAGAGAGAGAGAGAGAGAGAGAGAGAAAGAGAGAGAGAGAGAGAGAGAGAGAGAGAGAGAGAGAGAGAGAGAGAGAGAGAGAGAGAAAGAGAGAGAGAGAGAGAGAGAGAGAGAGAGAGAGAGAGAGAGAGAGAGAGAGAGAGAGAGAGAGAGAGAGAGAGAAAGAGAGAGAGAGAGAGAGAGAGAGAGAGAGAGAGAGAGAGAGAGAGAGAGAGAGAGAGAGAGAGAGAGAGAGAGAGAGAGAGAGAGAGAGAGAGAGAGAGAGAGAGAGAGGGAGGGAGAAACCAAGCTCCCCTGACAGTACCAGAAGTCAGCAGGTTCCTTGAGAGACACAGGATGAGAAAATAGGAGATTGCCTTAAACTCAAAATAGATTTTTTAAAAGATGAAACTGATAATGATAAAGACGAAAAAAGAAAGAATTAGTGGTTGTTGATAAACTGTGATGATGATGATAATGATAGACATAGTATGTTAATTATGATGATGGTAAGGATGATGATAATTGATTAATAAGAAGATAAATTATAATTGTAAAGACGACGGTATGGTTATCATGGTAATGGTGATGTTCATGACGATGATGAAGATGATAATGATTATAATGATTAAATGATACAGACAATGATAATGATAACGAGAGTAAGGATGATATTAATAACAACAAAAGGGCTAATGACTCAGACAATAACAATGAGCTTAAAGATGAAAGGAAGAAAGACCTTTCATGTAATAATTCTTTCATCTTTACAGAAGGAAGTGATTACACATAGAAAAAAAAAAAACTCACATCAAAATAACTTATTAATCCGAAAAAAAAATCCAGTTAGGTATTAACAACTTTCGCCGAGCAGAAAATCATTAAAATGATAATACGAAATAATATTACGAAATGATTATTAAGCAGAGGAGTGAGAAATAAAGACACATATAAACATCATAAGTTTTTAGAATAAGTTCAAAGTTTTCGGGTTTTGTTTTTAGTTGAAGGAGAGAAAGAAGAATAGAACAAATACAAGAAAGACTCGAGAGAAAGACACGAACAAACAAATGCAATTAGGAAAGTGATAATGAAACAGGCGTGGAAGAAAAATACGTCCAAGAGGGGAATGAGAGGGGAAACGAGGGGGAGGAGAGGAAGGGAGAGATAGAGGGAAAGGGGGAGAAGAGGGAGAGAAAGAGGGAAAGGGGGAGGAGAGGGAGAGAGAGAGGAAAATAGGGAGAGAGAGGGGGAAAGGGGAGGAGAGGGAGAGATAGAGGGAAAGGGGGAAGGAGAGGGAGAGAGAGGGGGAAAAGGGGAAAGAGAGGAAAAGAGGGAGAGAGAGGGGGAAAGGGGAGGAGAGGGAGAGATAGAGTGAAAGGGGGAGGAGAGGGAGAGAAAGAGGGAAAGGGGAGGGAAAGAGAGAGGAAAAGAGGGAGAGAGAGGGAGAGAGAGAGGGAAAGGGGGAGGGGAGGGAGAGAAACAAAGGGAGGGAAGGAGAGAGAGAGGGGAAAAAGGGGAGGAGAGGGAAAGGGGGAGGAAGAAAGGGCGAGAAAGATAATTGATGCAATAATATCAATACACACATATACACACACACGAGCGCGTGCACTAATAAATGTGCATATACACGTGTGTAAGCACACACACGCTCACTCACGTGCATAACAACGATAATACAGAATAGGGCAGAGAGAGAGAGAGAGAGAGAGAGAGGAAGAGAGGAAGAGAGAGAAATAGAATGAGAACGAGAGAGAGAGAATGAGAATGAGAATGAGAACGAGCGAGAGAGAGAGAGAATGTGAGAGAGAGAGAGAGAGAGAGAGAGCGAGAGAGAGCGAGAGAGCGAGAGAGCGAGATAGAGAACGAGAGAGAGAGAACGAGAGAGAGAGAACGAGAGAGAGAGAGAGAGAGCAAAGGCACTGAGGAATGGTTTAAGATGACAGAGAAAATGACATGATTGCAAGCGTGTGCAACAGAAAAAAAATAATTATATAAAAAAAACACAAGCAAGTGACGATAATAACAACAACAATAAAGATAAAAGAAAGGCATTATGAATGAAAGAAATACGGACATTTATTGCATTCGGCTTTCCTGCAACAACACTTGCAAAAGATAAAAGAGAGAAAATGAAAGGAAACGAGAAGTGTGAAAGAGAGAGAATTAGACTAAAAGAAAAAAAAGCAAGAGAGAGAGAAAAAAAAGGATTTTTCAAATAGCCGACGATAAAAAAAAAAAAAAGACAAAACAAAATTAAAGAAAGACAGTCAGACATAAAAGCCACTAATTAGTATTCAGATTTCCTGCAACGCTTCCGACGGAAATGCATTGCAACACAAAGCAAACAAGCAAGTGATGATGAGCAAAAGGAAGATCATAACAACAAATGGAAATAATAG
>BOPN01003598.1:87500-90000 GCA_017312705.2 Penaeus japonicus | reverse complement strand
TGTGTGTTTTGTACATGTGTGTGTGTGTATGTGTGTGTGTGTGTGTGTGTGTGTTTTGTGCATGTGAGTGTGATTTCTTTTGTCGATTTCTTGTTATCATTGATATATTTTTATCGTTTTTTTTTTTCTTTCTTTCTTTTTTTCTTTTTTTTTCTTTTTTTTCTTGCCTTTTCGTCAACAGGTGTCGTCTACAGGTTATTACCGATTAGGAAAGATCCATAGAAAAAAAAAATGAATAAAAGAAACGATTATATAAAAGAAAAAGAAAAATAACTGACGTAAAAAAAAAAAAAAAAAAAAAAAAAAAAACGTTGAATTCAAAGATAAAGTGAAAAGAAACTTGTATTTGCAACTTTGATCACGAGAGGATTCCATCAAGTTGCACCTCCAAGGATTTCCTCGGGGCAATTGAGTGGATGTTTTGTGTCTCTGTTTGTCTATCTTTCTGTCTGTCTGTTTGTCTGTGTCTATCTATTTGCCTGTCTGTTTGCCTGCCTGTTTGTCTATGTATGTCTGTTTATCTGTGTCTATCTATTTGCCTGCCTATTTGCCTGTCTGTTTGTCTGTGGCTGTCTGTTTATCTGCGTTTATTTGCCCGCCTATTTGCCTGTCTGTTTGTCTGTGTCTATCTATTTGCCTGTCTGTTTGTCTGTCTGTTTGTCCATCTTTCTGACTGTCTGTTTGTCTGTGTCTATCTATTTGCCTGCCTATTTGCCTGTTTGTTTGTCCGTGTCTGTCTGTTTATCTGTCTGTTTACATGTTTGCCTGTCAGTTAATTTACATGTCCGCTTGTCTGTGTCTGTCTGTGTCTCTCTGTCTATTTGTCTGCATGAATGTTTTTATGTCTGTCTGTTTATCTTATGTCCGCCGTCTGTCTGTCTGTTTGTCTATGTCTGTATGTATCTGCCTTTTTTTCTGCCTGTTTGTTTGTTTGTATGTATGTATGTTCGTTTGTCTGTGTCTGTCTGTCTGCTTTCCTGTCTGTATGTTTGTTTGTCTTTTTTTGTCTTTTTGTCTGTTTGATGTCTACCTGTCTGTCTGAATGACTGCATGTGTGTTTGTCTGTCTGTCTAATTATATCATCATCATTTGACTTTGACTTTTTTCGCAAATACTTCCCTAGTCATTTTTCATTTTTTGTTTTACTTTAAACAAAAAAAAATGGGGGGAGGGGGGCGGAAGTGAGGGGTATTATTTGACTTCGTCTCGTTTTCCTGTTATTTTCCAACATTTTCGTTTTATTCTTCTTCTTTCCCCTCTCGTCAATTTTCTCCTTTTTATCATCTTTCGTATTCTGTGCCTCTTCCCTCTTGTTTCTCCTTTTACAGGAGCTCACTTTCTCTCTCTCTCTCTCTCTCTCTCTCTCTCTCTCTCTCTCTCTCTCTCTCTCTCTCTCTCTCTCTCTCTCTCTCTCTCTCTCTCTCTCTCTCTCTCTCTCTCTCTCTCTCTCTCTCTCTCTCTCTCTCTCTCTCTCTCTCTCTCTCTCTCTCTCTCTCTCTCTCTCTCTCTCTCTCTCTCTCTCTCTCTCTCTCTCTCTCTCTCTCTCTCTCTCTCTCTCTCTCTCTGTCCCTCGCTTTCGCTCGCTGGCTGTAAACTCTCAGTCCTTCCCCCTCTTTTTCTCCTTCTCCTGTCATCTCTCTCATGTACACACACACATTTTTTTCTTTAATGCGCACACGTTCATGCAAGAACATATAGACTTTCAGAAGCGTATGTATGATAACAAAAAAAAAAATATCTATCAAGATAAACACCTGGCAGCGCGGAGGAGTGGGTAGCCCTGTACGACAACGTTTCCCGGCAGCCCACTTAGCTCGGGGAGGTTCGCGAGGCAACCCAGTAGTGTCTTGTGGGAAGAGAGAGTAGGTGATTTTATTGCTCTTCTAGGTGATCGCTTTTCGTGATTATTTTTTTGTATATTGTTGCTGCATTAATTTTGAGGGAGTCCTGTTTTTCCGTTTTTTATTTTTGGGGGGTTTCTTCGGCTTATTGAATTTAAGAAATATGACTTGAAGAGTGTACCGAAGGATAACCCTGGAAGAGAGTGCCACAGTGCCACTTGGAAATAAACGTGAGAATAAAGTTATAGCTTAGCGAAAGAGAAGAAGCAAAAAAGAAAAAAAAAAGATAAGAAATATATAAAAAAAGAGATATGGAAATCTGCAGCCGAGTGAGTTCAAAGACGATATAAATTTTTCCCGCATTTACTTCGTCGCTTATTCGTCGCAAGGTAAGAGAAATGTTGAAATAAAAAATGTTGAAATAAAAATCGTGATGTTGCAACCATCTTCATTAATGAAAGATTAAATTCATGAATGGTAATGAGCGTAGGGACATGTTTTTTTTTTTTTGTTTTTTGTTTCTTGTTTGTCTGTTCTTTGATGTCTTGTTGTTGTTGGTATTATTCTGTGCCTTATAAAATATGTATGTGATTTAGTTGTTGTTGTTTTTTTTGTTTTTTTTTAAGTATATGGAAAAGGAAAGAAAGATAGTTTAAGTT
>BOPN01003598.1:75000-82500 GCA_017312705.2 Penaeus japonicus | reverse complement strand
TCAGCAATATCATTATTAGAAAAAACAACAACAAAAAAACATATTTGATGATATCCTGAGAAAACGACTCATCGAGCATTAAATACATATTGTTAAAATACGCAAAAACATTAAAATAAACAATGAATAGATTTTTAAAATATTAGGATAATCAATAAATAAAATAAAAAGAACATCATGATACACAATAAATGAATTCAAAAGAGCATTGAAATTTACAATAAATTAATTAAAAAGAACATTGAAATAAACAATAGATGAATTAAAATTTAAAAGAACATTAAGATAAACAATAAATAGATAAAATAAACATTAAATTGAGCAGTAGATAAATGAAAAAGAACATTAGAATAATAAGTTAATTAAAAAGAACATTAAAATAAACAATAAATAAATAAAAAAAGAACATTAAGATAAACAATAGATAAATCTATAAGATCATTAAAATAAACAATTTATAAATGAAAAAAAAAGAAAAAGCGCATTAAAATAAACAGTAGATAAGTCAAAAAGAAAATTAAAATCGACAAAAAAAAACATTAGCATAATAAACCATACAGAAATAGACCGATTAATCCCTTTCTTCCAACGATACCGAAAAAATCTACGGAATGAATACATCATTTCAACTAGCCGAAAGAGCAAAAATTGATTTTACCAAAAAAAAAAAAAAAATGGAGAAAGAAAATGAATGCATATCTTTTTTTTTTCTTTTTTTCTTTTTTTCTTACCAAATAAAAGAAGGAACGGAAAAATATTCCTCGCTAGCGTGATGCGGCGCGATAGAGGCAGAAGTAATGTGCGAAAATGAGCTATGAACTCTAAGGCATCGGTGTGATAAAAGCCAAGGCATTCCTGAAGGAACCTATTTTCAGGTACGTCTTTATTTCTCTCTCTCTCTCTCTCTCTTCTCTCTCTTCTTTCTCTCTTCTTTCGCTCTCTTTCTTCTCTCTCTTTCTTAATCTCTCTCTCTCTCTCTCTCTCTCTTTCTCTCTCTCTCTCTCTTCTTTCTTTCTTTCTTTCTCTCTCTCTCTCTCTCTCTCTCTCTCTCTCTCTTCTCTCTCTTATTTCTCTCTCTCTCTCTCTCTCTCTCTCTCTCTCTCTCTCTCTCTCTTCTTTCTTTCTTTCTCTCTCTCTCTCTCTCTCTCTCTCTCTCTCTCTCTCTCTCTCTCTTCTCTTTCTCTCTCTCTCTCTCTCTCTCTCTCTCTCTCTCTCTCTCTCTCTCTCTCTCTCTCTCTCTCTCTCTCTCTTCTTTCTCTCTCTTTCTTAATCTCTCTTTCTTAATTTCTGTCTATCTATATATCTGTTTTATTCTCTGTGTTTACTTATCTATATATCTGTTTTCTCTCTGTGTTTACTTATCTGTATATCTGTCTGTGTTTTATCTATCTATCTGTTTATCACTCTCTCTCTCCTCTTTCCTCTCTCCTCTCTCCTCTCTCCTTTCTCTCTCTCTTTTTCTCTCTCTGTCTGTCTTATCTCTCCCTCTACTCTCTCTCTCTCTCTCTCTCTCTCTCTTCCTGTTCTTCTACAACAGATAATGAATAAATGAAAGAGACAAAGAATTCAGCAATAAAAAAAATAAAAAAAAAACGCGACCACGCCATGTGACACATATGTTGCGTGTCCCTGTCTAGTGTTCGGGTATTGCCTCTTGTTGAGTACGAATGTCCTATAGATCATAGTATTCAGCATTCTTCTTCTTTAATATTGCACGAGGTCCGGGAGTTATACAGACCAACAGCACTGTATAGCAGGTGGTATAACTACGGTATAATAAGCGGTGCGTATTTGCCGAGGGATATTTCAAAGGTTTTTTTTTTTTTTTTTTTTTTTTTTTTTTTTTTGTGATAGAGAGTTGCTAAGGGAAGTTTATGCCTTCAAGCGTAATGGCTTATGTACTCTTAGTCTTATGGGAGTTTACATTCGCATGGAGTGGGGAGGGAGAATACGTAGGGGATAGGGTGGGAGGGAGAATACGTAGGGGATAGGGAGGGAGGGAGAATACGTAGGGGATAGGGAGGGAGGGAGAATACGTAGGGGACAGGGAGGGAGGGAGAATACGTAGGGGATAGGGTGGGAGGGAGAATACGTAGGGGATAGGGAGGGAGGGAGAATACGTAGGGGATAGGGAGGGAGGGAGAATACGTAGGGGATAGGGAGGGAGGGAGAATACGTAGGGGACAGGGAGGGAGGGAGAATACGTAGGGGATAGGGTGGGAGGGAGAATACGTAGGGGATAGGGAGGGAGGGAGAATACGTAGGGGATAGGGAGGGAGGGAGAATACGTAGGGGATAGGGAGGGAGGGAGAATACGTAGGGGACAGGGAGGGAGGGAGAATACGTAGGGGATAGGGTGGGAGGGAGAATACGTAGGGGATAGGTAGGGAGGGAGAAGGAAGGATGGAAGGAAGGAAGGGGAAGGAGGGAGGTGAATTTTCCACACTCTGGGCGTATTATAACTGGTCGTCTGCCAATTACGAAGAGGTTTATAGTGTGGGATGAGGACGTTTCCCTCTCCGTTCGCTGCTCCACGAAAGTTCATATTCGGGTGCCACGTAATTTGAAATTCAGACTGTAATAAAGATGGCCGGGGAGTTTCATACCCTTTGGAATTAATGATATTGCAGTCATGAGGAAAGTTATGTATTCTGGAGCTGTGAGAAATCATTCAGCTAAATTAATTTCATATTCCCTTTTTTTTCTTCTAATATATCGTTTGTAATAATACGTAATCAGAGCATTATATAAACATGTTTTAAGGATTTTTTTTTTTTATTATATTGCTTAGAGTAGGATGAATGACCGAGGGGTCAGTTTTGTTATTTCTTTTTTATGCTCTAGTTATATATAATGGTTATGTTCACGAGTACATCGATTTCCCCAACACAATGAAGTTTCAGGGAAGGTAATGGTGACAGCGCACCGTCTATAAACTGTTCGTAATACGCTTAAAAGGAAAACGTTGCATGCGACAATTCAAGACATTGCAATCACTGATAAAAAGCACATTAGCAATCCGTCGGAGAAATGCTCTCATTTACGATGGAAATTCTGCCACGAATCGTATCTCATGATTGCGCTGTGAAATGGGAAAAATGGTAATATCTAATCCCATTAGGAACAGATCTTTCCTAATATTGTTGATAGAGCAGAGTTCCAGTAATAAACGATGAATCGGTTTGCAATGATAATAGAAATTGCAAATGTTCTCCTGGGAACATGTCATATTCATGTTACATGTTAATAATCATCTTAAATGTTATAAGTTAGTTCAGTCTATCCCTCGAGACGAGAAAGTATTTCATACGTAAGATTTTACAGTCATTGTAGTCATTGCTGTATTTAAAAACCCTTTTAAGCAATGGGATTGATAACTCCCGATCCCAGCGTATTGATCTTCCATTCGTTTCTATAAACACGAAACTCCTAAATGTTTCAACGGTTTCGAGAACCGATTGACTTCCCCATAGCAAAGAGAAACCGACCTCTATATGCGAGGGATACAAAACGTGCAACATGGTAGTGTATAATCTGCTTATTATAGCCTTGGCATTTGATGTGGCTTATGTAGTCCATTTGTGATGGGTTCCGCATTCTAGTTATTAGTGAGTTAATATTGTGTTTGTGTTTGGCGCTCATATTAATGACGGAATCATATGGCAGTGAATTTGAATTCTATTGGCGGTATTCATCCACTTGCTGCCATATGTAAATTAGCATTAGGTGTGTTCATTGATTTTGGTGAAGTTCACATTTCACGGGATACTCATAATTTATATCCCTGTTATAAGTAAGGTCACATTCCGCCACTGAGAGCAATTGCTTCTCAAGTTCGTGTTTAAGTAATGATGAAGGCTGTAGACACGCGAAGGCGAATAAGAAAAATGAGAAAGACAGAAAAATATAAAAATATTCTGGTTTTATGAAACACGCACATGCACACACACACACACACACACACACACACACACACACACACACACACACACACACACACACACACACACACACACACTCAATACATAAATACACAACAGTATACACCAGATACAAACAATACAACAAAGATATACCAACCTTCCTGTGGTAGATCTGTCCCAAATAACATAAAAAAGATGAAGTCCCCGCAGCTAGCATATAACTGCGAGAACACATAACCTCCCAACCAAGGGAAAGAGACAAGAACCAAACTCAGAAGGAGGGCAGAAGGCGTGCCGAAGATGTACCTACCAAATCTCCACTCCGCCTTCGAACTTCAGGTGTGCGAGGTGTCTGAGGGAGGTGCTGAGGTGCTGAAAATGACATGGGGAGGGTGTTGGGTGGGGTGGGGGTGGGGTGGGGAGGGGGATTGCAGGGATGGAAGTGAAGGCTGACACAAGGGGTTGAGGGACTGAGTAAAAGGGGAGAGAGAGAGAGAGAGAGAGAGAGAGAGAGAGAGAGAGAGAGAGAGAGAGAGAGAGAGAGAGAGAGAGAGAGAGAGAGAGAGAGAGAGAGGGAGGGAGAACGGATCTGGCAAGGAAAGGTGAAGTTTGTCACGAGGGGGGGAGGGGTGTGAGGTGTTGGCACAGGGATGGAGATGAAAGTTGACACAAAGGGGGGGTTCTGACACAAGAGCAGGAGGAAAGGGAGGTTGGAGAGGGGAGGGTCTGACACAGGGGGGAGAAAGAGAAAGGATGTCCGGCACAGGGAGAGGAAGAAAGAGGTATGACACAGGTGGAGGAAAAGTAACGGGGTCGGACACGAGGAGGAGAAGAGAGGGAAACAGAGGGAAAAAGAATAAGGAATCGGACACAGGAGTAGAAGGAAGAGAGAGGGTGAAAAAACCAGACATATAGGACGAAGGACGAGGAGAAGAAACACAGAAGAAGAAGAACGAAGAACGCCTGACAGAGGTGTGTGGGGGGGGGGGTGGAGGGAGAGAGTAGGTAAGACTTGAGACCCGAGAAGGGAGATGAGCTCTGACACAGGCGAGAGGAGGAGAGGAGGGGAATGGGAGGGGGGGAGGGGGAGGGGGTGAAGAGGACCGGCCCAGGAGTTATCGGCGGCAGGAGATGGAATTATACCAGCAGAAAGGATCCGCAATGGCAAGTCGGCAGTCGTGAGAAAACCGTCGGAGTCGAAAGAAGAGGCTTTGTCTCTCCTCCGCTGACGGGAATGGAATTGCGTCGGTTGGCTTAAGCTTTCGGTTTTTGTTTTTATTTTTAATGCTTACTAAATTGCTGTGTGAGATGATGTCATAGGTGAGAGAGAGAGAGAGAGAGAGAGAGAGAGAGAGAGAGAGAGAGAGAGAGAGAGAAAGAGTGAGAGAGAATAGGAGGGAGGGAGAAGGGGAAGGAAGAAGTAAAAAAGATAGAAATAGGAAGGTGAAGGAATAAAAAAGAGAAAGAGGGAAAAATAAAAGAGAGGGAGAGAGAGAGAGAGAGAGAGAGAAACTAAACGATCAGGAAGAAAGAAACATAACCAGAATATAATACAAAAGCATAGCGAGAGAGTGAACAAAAAAAAAAAAAAACACGAGAACGAGAAAGAAAAACTAAAATAAATGAATAAATAAAGAGAACAAGAGAGAAATAAAAAGAAAGAAAGAAAGAAAAGCAGGTTGACACAGCCAGCCCAAGAACCGGATCTCGTCTATGCAATGAATTATTCCCTTTCGCGGAACTGTCTCGTGGGCGCGTATCGGAACAACAGGGTTTCGCGGTGTGTTCGAAGACTGCCGAAACTCCCTTGGGCGAAAGAAGGTTGTAGAAAACCATAAGAAAAAAGGGATTTAGGTAGAAAATGAAGAGACAAGAAAAGAGGACGAAGGAGGGTACAGTTAAGTTAATATATATATATATATATATATATATATATATATAGAGAGAGAGAGAGAGAGAGAGAGAGAGAGAGAGAGAGAGAGAGAGAGAGAAATAATGAAACGTTTTTTTTTTTTTTTCGGTGGGAAAGAAAGAGAAGAATAACGTAGAGATAAAAAATATGATTTCTGAAGGGAATTTTGGTAAGGAAGAAGAAAGAAAAGGCGAAAAGACGTTTATTGAAAGGGGGTTTCATTATGACAGAAAAGACGCTTTTGATAAGAAAAGGGATTTTGGTGAAAGAAGAAAATAAACAAATAGATGACGTTTATTGAAGGGAATTTCGGTACGAAAAGGATTTTGGTTCAACATAGTATAGAAAATAAGTTTATTGATGGGGATTTTGGTTTTAAAAAATACTATACATTAAGTGAAGAATTGAAAAATATAAAACCGGACGAACAAGATATCAGCTTAAAAAGGTGTTTCTTGAGAGGAATTTCGAAAGAATATATATGTTCAAAAACATACACGAAAAAAAACGCTATGCAAAAAGATGAAAAATAAAAGGGATATTGGAAGAAAATACAAAGTACAAAAGAAAGGAAAGGTGATTTCCCAGAAGAAGAAAAAATCGTTATAAGCAAAAGAAGAGGGGAAAATTCATTACATTAGTTTAATGGAAAAGGTCTTGAACTATATAGTGGATTGAACTCAAAAGTTTATTGAAAACGTAAAAGTTGAAGTTTGAAATTCAGGACACAAAGTAGAAAAAACATGACAAAAGCTCACTAAAGTAAGATAATAATAATAGTGATAGTTGATGATAATAACATTTAATAGTTAACGGAAAAGGTTTGGCCGCTGTAAGAGGATTTTAGCGGAAAAAGAGATATATGTACATGGAAAAAAAAATTGTTCGATGAAAAAAGTTTATTGAAAAGTAATCTTTCCAGAAAGAAACTAAGCTTATGCATTTCTATTTTTTTCCCGTCTTTTTCCCTAGTTTTATTGCTATGTCAACTATGATCGCCATATTTTTGCCGATGAAAATATATATCATACTGCTAGATACCAATGGTGATAGCGGTGTTATTGATATAAATCCATCACTTTGCCCATTTTTTTATTATCTCTGTGATTCATTTCATGTTTTATCTTCATGTAAAATTATTCATGCTATCGTTGTCAACAATTCATGTTATTTTGATGATTTTTTTCCCCCGAGAAGATTATTATAGATGTCAATGTAAATGATATTGCAGCATATATATCACTTTGCTCGAATTGACATTGATGTTGATGTTATTGTTGCTTGAAATCTTTCAAGTTGACGTTGAGGTTATCATTGCTAAACTATATAGATATTGATTTTTTTTTATCTTTATAACATTTCGAAATAGATGGTTACGCTAAATTTATTATTTTTGTTATATATATATATATATATATATATATATATATATATATATATATATACATATATATATGTATACATATGTGTATATATATATATGTATATAAATGGATAAATAGATAGATAACAAGATATCCTTGCTATTGTTGTTATTAGTGTTATTTATCAGTAGTACTAGAGAGAAAAATAGTGAGCACAACATTACTTGTTGTAGAAAGCATTATGAATATTTCATCTTATTTTTCCTATTTTTTTGTCTGTGTTTGATTACTAGAAATGTTG
>BOPN01003598.1:65000-70000 GCA_017312705.2 Penaeus japonicus | reverse complement strand
CATACACCCAAAGTTTCCAAGCATTTTTTACACATCAATTAATGGGGGGGTGCAGGCTCGCAATATAACTTATAGCATGCTGTTGACTCGGCAAATACGCAATCTGAGGTTCGAAGTCGTTCGTGTTTTCTCTCTCTCTCTCTCTCTCTCTCTCTCTCTCTCTCTCTCTCTCTCTCTCTCTCTCTCTCTCTCTCTCTCTCTCTCTCTCTCTCTCTCTCTTCCTCATTCTGTCTCTCCACAGTGAAACATACGATCGCCTGCCCTAGCGATGTTTATCCGCGGAAAATATTTTACTTTCGTCGTCATTTGCTTCATCCAATTTCCTCTGTGCAAATACCGCCCCTTTTCCCCTCCCCTCCCCCCCTCCTATTCCCCCGCTTCTCTGCTCCCCCCCCCCTCCCATTCCCCCGCTTCTCCGATCCCCCCCTCCCCTCCTATTCCCCCGCTTCTCTGCTTCCCCTCCCCCCCCTCCCCTCCTATTCCCCCCCTTCTCCGCTCCCCCCACTCCCCTCCTATTCCCCCGCTTCCCCTCCCCCCCCCTGCTATTCCCCCGCTTCTCCGCTCCCCCCCCTCCCCTCCTATATATATATATATGTGTGTATGTGTGTATGTGTATGTGTATGTGTGTTAGTGTGTGTGTGTATGTGTGTGTGCGTGTGCGTGTGCGTGTGCGTGTGTGTATGTGTATGTGTATGTGTGTATGTGTGTGTATGTGTGTGTGGATAGAGCTGAGTTTCTTATACTCACCAGTTCCCCTTATATTTCACTGGCTTTCTCGTGTGGATTAGATTACATTAGCCTCGCCTCGGTCTCACTTTCCCTGTATATTGCCTCATTTTTTTACCTTTATTTCCCCCCCCCCCCCCTCCCCCTACCAACCTCCTTTTCTATTTATTTTTTTTATCTCTTTTCTCTCTTTTCGGATTCTTTTTGTTTTTCTTCCCTTCTCTCTTTTTGTTTCTTTGTCTTTTCTAATTATCTTCTTCCCCCTACTGTCTTCTGTTCTCTTACTCCTCCCTCTCCTCGTGCTTATGCTTCATCATCATATTCTCCTTCTACTTCTTCTTCTTCTCTATCCTTTTCTTCTTCATTCTCTTCTTCTTTCATTTTCTCCTCCTCACATGCTCCTCCTCCTCTTTCTTCTTCTCTTTATGTTATCTTCTTCTCCTCCTCCTCCTTCTTCTCTTTATTTTTCTTCTTCTCCTCCTCCTCCTCCTTCGTCATTTTCACCTCTCTTACCTTTTATATTTCGGACCCTGAGAACTCATCCGATGCTGTTTACAACGTTTATACGAGGCTTGTTATCTCTCTCTCTTTCTTCATCTCTTGCTCGTTTCATCTTTCTCTCTCTCTCGCTTTCTTAGTTTTTCTCTTATTTTGTTTTTCTTTTCTTTTTCTGTTGGTCTCTCTTTTTCTTTCTCTCTCTCTTTTTCTTTCTTTCTCTCTCTCTTTTTCTTTCTCTCTCTCTCTCTCTCTCTCTCTCTCTCTCTCTCTCTCTCTCTCTCTCTCTCTCTCTCTCTCTCTCTCTCTCTCTCTCTCTCTCTCTCTCTCTCTCTCTCTCCTTTTCTTTCCTTTCTATTTCTTTTTTCCTTTTTTCTTTCTTTTTCTCTTTTTCTTTATCTCTTTCTCTCTCTCTCTCTCTCTCTCTCTCTCTCTCTCTCTCTCTCTCTCTCTCTCTCTCTCTCTCTCTCTCTCTCTCTCTCTCTTCTTTTGCTTCTCTTATCTCATCGCCTTCTCTATTTTTATAGCTGTATTTCTCTTCTCCGCTCTTCGCTCTCTCTCTCTCTCTCTCTCTCTCTCTCTCTCTCTCTCTCTCTCGGAATTCTTTGTCTTTTCCTTCCTTTCTTTCTTTCGCCTTTTATCTCTTCTGTCTTTCTGTCTCTCCCTCCATTCCTCGTCTCCCTTTCTTGCTCTCCTTCTCTTCTCTTCCCCTTAATTGCTTTTTAATCCCTTTCGTGCCTTTTCCTTCGTCTTCTCCTCCTCCTCCTTTCTTGTCATCCCATTCATCCTTTGTCCCTCTTACCATTCATATCACGCTCGAATTACTCCTAGCTTTTACGCAGCTATTTTGGTCCCTAAGACCTCCTTCAATGTTGTTTACAAAGCTCACACGTGGCATGGGAGTCTCTCTACTCTGTGCCCTTACATCTCTCTCGCTCCCGTACTCTTTATCTCTCTCTCTCTCTCTCTTTCTCTCTTTCTTTCTTTCTCTCTCTCTCTTTCTTTCTCTCTCTCTCTCTCTTTCTCTCTCTCTCTCTCTCTCTCTCTCTCTCTCTCTCTCTCTCTCTCTCTCTCTCTCTCTCTCTCTCTCTCTCTCTCTCTCTCTCTCTCTCTCTCTCTCTCTCTCTCTCTCTCTCTCTCTCTCTCTCTCTCTCTCTCTCTCTCTCTCTCTCTCTCTCTCTCTATCTATCTATCTATCTATCTTTGCTTCTCCTTCTCTCTCTCTCTTTCTCCCTCCTCACCTGCCCCCTTTCCTTCATTCTCTGTTTCCTCTCTAATCCTTTTACATCTCCTCCTCCCCATTCAAGTGTTCAAATAGCCATAGCCTCGTCGGCATTGGTAGTGGGGCTCATGTTTCAGTGTGTATGTATGTGTTGGAATGTTGAGATGTATGGGTGTGTGTGTGTGTGTGTGTGTGCGTGCGTAGGGAATGATTGCATTTTTGTGTGGATTTTGAAAGTGAACGTTGATGTAGTTATTGGCGACGTTTATTAAATTTTCTGGACCATTATCGTGTTATATTTCGGGCTGTACAGAGTCTATGGCCTGGTTTAGATTACCCTCATACTTTATCCCTGGAATTTAAAGTTAAATGTGGCGTGGAAACCCGCAGATTTATCATACCTTACAGAAATGCCACGCTTTATCTCCTTGTTTATTTGTACTTCTTTCCGTTTTCTCTCTCTTCGTTCTTATTATTTCACTTCATCCTTCCCTTTTCTTTATTCTCTTCTCCGCCTTTTTCCTTTCTTTCATTCCTATACCCATCGCTACCCCTTTTCCTTGCCTAATCGTGCCTTCTTTCCTATCTACGCCCGTTATCTTTATTACTCCATATCTCCCGCTCCCCCTCCCTTCTCCCTCATACCCTTTCCTTCTCACTTCCTCTATCTTACCACCACCCCCTCTACCCCCCTTGAGGCTGTTTGCAAAATATGTCAGGCTAATTTCCTCGCAATTTCCGCCAAGTTGCCGAGGCGTTTCGTGATCCTTCTCACGAGTGTGAGATAATTCTGCCTCCCTCTCCAACGGGCCATAATTAATGCCAGATATGACACTAAAATTCTGTTATCCCGTCGAGGGACTCATTTCATTCGGAACTTTCCTCGGAAGTGTTGTCTCTCCTGCCCAAGCCGTCGATAACGCAACCTGAAGCGGGAGATCCGAACGCATAATGAAACCATAAAGAATAATAGCACTCCTCGCCAAGTTGATTGCATTAAGCCATTGACCGAGATGTCTGTTGGGGGGGGGGGCGAGACGAGATATTGAAATGCGGATAGCCAGACCGTAGAGACCGTTTCTGCATTTCTTTTGTGTGTGTGCGTGTGTGTGTGTGTGTGTGTGTGTGTGTGTGTGTGTGTATGTGTACATGTGTCTGTGGTTTGAATAAAAACGTTAATATTTTCAATTGTGTCTATTCTGACTAAAAGATATGTTGTGAAACGCGGATGATCAGCCCGTAGAGTTAAAAGTCAATTTAAGTGTTTGTTTTTTGTTTGTTGAAATGTGGATGGCCAGATCTTTTCTACAGTTCTTGTGCGTATGTGTGTGTATATGTGTGTTTGCATGTGATTTGAATACGAACGCTTATATATTCAATGGTGTCAGTGAGAGCTCAACGAGGTATTGAATTGTGGATAGTCTTGCCCTAGAGTTTTTTCTGCATGTCAGCAGTGTTGTTTTTGTGTGTGGTTTGAACACGAATGCTAATATTTTTTATGAGTGTCTACAGAATGACTTATTTTTTTTCTTGCTTTCTTTTTAATGCACACGCTAATATTTCCAATGCATGCAGCAAACCTGATATTGATAAAACCAAAAACGCTAGCTACAATAATACTCATAAAAAAAATAATAATAATCTTGTTTTGCGGTATATCGTTAACCGAAAATGTAAAGCCATCCATGGATGATATTCTCCCTCGAAAAAAAAAATCCTTAGGAGGAGAAGAAAGTCTTTGTCGACATGAACCCAAGAAGAAAAAAGGGACAGAATTAAAAAAAAAAAAAAAAAAAAAAAAAAAAAAAAAAAAAGGTTCTGTACTCTCCCGCCAGCTTATAAATTCAGGAGACATAGCATTACCGTCGTCGATGTCAAGGTGAAATTAGGTGCTTTGAACGTTGTGGCTTAACTTCACCCGTTAATCGGATGTTTTTCTTATAGACTTCTGCTCCTCGTATGAACACGCAATTAAGCCTTTAGGTGCACGCGTGTTAATAGCAGATGAGGCCATTTCATGCCCACCTACTTAAAACGGCCTAAAGTAAAAGCCATGACTAGGCAAAACGATGCCATAAACAAGAAAATCATGACAAAAAAAAAAGAGGAAAACCACATGAAAGGGAAGGGGGGAAAACAATCGAAGTTGATCCATAAGGGAGACAAAGACAAAAGAACGATGACATGCGACTCTGTCAACCCCCACCCCACCCCACCCCACCCCACCCCCAACACCTTACCCCGACGCCCATCCCCCTCCCCCTCCCCCTCCCAACACCTTACCCCGACGCCCATCCCCTTACCCCCCCACCCACCCACCCACCCACCCACCACTCCCTTTGCCCCGCGCTACCTGATAATACCCCCGAAGAAACAAGAAAAGAAAGTTAGCCACAGACCTCTTCCTCCTCTTCCTCCATCCTCCTCCTCTTACTCCTCCTCCTCTTCCACACTTCTTCTCGTTCCCGTCTTGATCAATACCCCGGCGAGGTTCTCTCTACACTCCAAGGCGCGATAACTAACCAGAGGAACACTATCCCATCTACCTCGATCGGAA
>BOPN01003598.1:57500-60000 GCA_017312705.2 Penaeus japonicus | reverse complement strand
GAAGTAGATATGAATGTTATTGTGATAGTTATTAGATATTTATCGTAATGGCGTTAATATCAGTCATACGAAAAGGATAACGATAGTAGTAATAGCGACAATGATAAAAGTTATGACCATTTAAAAAAAAAAAACGCTTTTAGGATTCTTTTGAAACCCGCACTTTCCACATTTGCATTCATAAATTACCATTATTATCATTATCAACTATAGAAAAAAAGAAAGATAACAGAATAAGCAAAGAGATGAGGAAACTAAAACAAGATCTTGCACAAACTCACGCCAGAGAAAATTGAATTGTCGTCCTCCAGGCGAAAGAGAAGTACAAGAAGAAGAAGAAAGATAAATGAAAAAAAAAGCAAACTCTTACACGAATGAAATGAAGAAAAACACCGTATACATTTTTATGTTTTTATTCGCCGAGTTGCAACTCGGACTCTCACGCGCTGTTGAGCCTCGCCCCTTGTAGATCGTTAGCTGCAACATTGCACAGAGGATCCTCAACACCTCTTGAGTGCGACGGGAAGTTAGGCCAAAGAATTAGAACAGAAAAGAAAAGCGTGGGGAGAAAAAGAAATTAAGATAAAAAGATTGAGAAAGAAATAGAAAAGATGTCTGTCTCATCTCCCTCATTCATTATGCTCTTCCTTTGTTTCGTATTCTTTCGGAGTTTTTTTTTTTCTTTCTTTCTTTCTTTCTTTCTCTTGGATGTCTCTTAATTTGTCGTATTTTTCCTCTTCTTTTTTCCTTTTTTTTAAATCAGAGATTCTCATATTCTTCGTATTTTTCGTATCTATTATATAGATATATGTCTCTGTATCGATCATTTTTTTTATTTTATTTTCATTTATTTTTATTCTATTATTTTTTTAAGAACTGATATCTGTCCTTGAGTCTTCTTCTTTCTGTTCTTCTTCTTTCTGTTCTTTTTACAGAAATCTTGGTCGCTCGTATTTCTAAACAAATGTCTCTTTTATCGTATTATTCCTCTCTTACCATTTCATTTGGTGATATATTTAAAAGACGATAATAATAACTATAATAATATAGTATGGTAATAACACTACTGACTTCTAGAACTATGATTTTTATATCTGTCATTATCATCATGATTATAATAATTATATCATCATTGTTATTATTATATTATCATTGTTATTATTATATCATACCGTGACTATTATCATTATGCCGTCACGAATAATAATAACAATAAAAGGAATATATAACACAGCAACACTACTAAACCTAAAAAAATGCATATAACAAAAAAGAAAAAGGTTTGGCTGTGGTGGAATATTAAATGATTTCAATATAATTAGTTTCAAGTAGTTTCACAGAGCTTTAAAGACAGTTATCAAAATGAAATGTCACACAGGATGATGTTAACACAGAATCGTATGTTCATTTCTAACTTTACATAAGTTAGGATTCTAGTTAAAAGTTTTTTTTCCCTTTTCTTTTCTTTTTTTGTAGATTTTTTTATTATAGTAGAAAAAAAAGAAGGTAGAGGAGGGAGCAAGAGGCAAACTTTCCCTGAATATTTTATCTCAACTTTTCATTGTTCATCATATCACTTGAGCGGACGGGGGTTAATATGTTACTGCGTGTGATATTATATGAAGAAAGATCTTTTCAGGGAAGTATAAAATTTGTATTTTTTGGTAAGATATTCTTTTTAGTATGCTGTTAGAGGAATATCTCTCTCTATCTATTTATCTATCTATCTCTCCTCTCTCTCTCTCTCTCTCTCTCTCTCTCTCTCTCTCTCTCTCTCTCTCTCTTTTCTCTCCCTCTCTCTCTCTCTCTCTCTCTCTATCTCTCTCTTTCTCTCTCTCTCTCTCTCTCTTTCTCTCTCTCTCTCTCTCTCTCTCTCTCTCTCTCTCTCTCTCCCTCTATATATATATATATATATATATATATATATATATATATATATATATATATATATATATATATATATATATGTGTGTGTGTGTGTGTGTGTGTGTGTGTGTGTGTGTGTGTGTGTGTGTATGTATGTATGTAAGTAAATATATATATAGATAGATAGATAGATATAGATATATTTTTCCCAAAAACATCAAATACATTTCAAGAAGTAGAATAAGATTAGTTATTTTCCTTAATTCTCTTTATTATCATTAGTATTATCTTTATTGTTGTTACAGTTACTTTCATTATTACTAAGCGAGTAAAACGCATTATTAAACCACCCCTCATACCTTTTAATCTTCCTTTTTTTTACAATTACAAAGGAAGACACACGACATGTCATCCAAACGAGGCCTATGTCCCATCACCCCCATCCCCCTCCCCATCCCCCTCCATCCGTCTAAATTCCCAAGGCAGCACTCGCAAGGTTTCTCGAGTGTAAGAAGCCCTGGTCGGAAGGACGTGCTTTATGAGGCTCTGTTTACGAGCGGGGGAGACTATGGCCCGGCCTTGCTTTGTCGTCTCCTTCTTTGCCCTTTTTTCCCCTCGCCCGCTGGCGCTGGGC
>BOPN01003598.1:47500-50000 GCA_017312705.2 Penaeus japonicus | reverse complement strand
AAGACAGAGACAGAAAGAGAGGCAGAGACAGACAGATAGAGAGACAGAGACATAAAGAGAGACAGAGACAGAGACAGAGACAGAAACAGAGACAAACAGAGAAACAGAAACAAAGACAGACAGACAAAGACAGAGACACCCAGACAGACAAACAAACAGACAGACAAACAGAGAAGAGAAGAGACCAGGAGCAAGCAAAAGAAGGAGAGAGAAAGAAAGACAAGACAACCAAGTAACCACAAATATGTTTATAACCGATCGAGAGGCGGTTAAGAATTCCACCTCGGATGTTTTGACCTGCGAAGTCAAGGCCGAGGATAGTGTGCAAGGAATTCCATTGCAAGAGGAAATAAACTACGATCGACGACCAAGGGAGGGAGAGAGAGAGAGGAAGAGAGGGAGAGATGGTGGGGAGAGAGGAGAGAGGGAGGGAGAGAGGGAGGAAGGGAGAGAAGGGAGAGAGAGAGAGAGAGAGAGAGAGAGAGAGAGAGAGAGAGAGAGAGAGAGAGAGAGAGAGAGAGAGAGAGAGAGAGAGAGAGAGAGAGAAATAGAGAGAAATAGAGAAAAGAGAAAGGAGAAAGAGAGAGAGAGAGAGAGAGTGAGAGAGAGAGAGAGAGAAAGGAGAAAGAGAGAGAGAGAAACAGAGAAAGGAGAAAGAGAGAGAGAAACAGAGAGAGAGAGAGAAACAGAGAAAAGAGAAAGAGAGAGAGAAACAGAGAAAAGAGAAAGAGAGAGCGGGAGAGAGAAAGAGAAAGAGGATAACGACCTTAGACGATTTCATTCCATTCTTGCTAATATCACACAATTACAAACAGACACAAAACGTAAACAATATAATCGAGGCTGAACAACAACTTCACCTCCAACGTAATGGACACGTAATTCAGTCTAGATTCTCCAGCAAACTTGTAAATAGCGTGAGAGCAAGAGAACGAAAGAGAAAAAGAGGAGCAAGAGAAAGAAAGAAAGACATAAAGCAGCAGTGGATAAACGTAGTAGTGCAGAGAGGCCTGGAAAGAAATCTGGTATTATTGGTTCTACTGCAGTGTACACAGCCATAGGGGAGGATTCAATATAACAACATGAAAGCCATTCTAACTCTTGCCGCTTTTCCCCTTTGAGCTGTTAAGGTCATTTTTGCTTGTGACAGCCCATATACCCTACCCTGTATACCATACACCCTGTATATAGAGAGGTGCGTGCGTGTCTCTGTGTGCGTGGATGGGTGGGTGGGTGAGGGAGGGAGGTCTGTGCGCCTTTGTGTGTGTGTGTGTGTGTGTTTCTGGTTGTTTGGTTGTCTGTATTTCTCCCTGTGTTTGTGCATGTGTGTGTGTGTGTGTGTGTTTCTGGTTGTCTGTATTTCTCCCTGTGCATGTGTGTGTGTGTGTGTGGGTGGGTGGGTGGGTGTTTGTGTGTGTCTGTGTGTGTTTGTGGAAATAATGTGCGTATGTGTATGTGCGTGTCACTGTCTGTTTGTCTCTGTGTCTATCCCTGTGTGTTCAGCCAGACTGTACACCATGTAGATAATAAAACCCAGCCACGCCATCCCCCCCCCCCTCCCCTCTCGTGTTCCGCAGTAACGACCAAACGTGTCGTGACGTGTCGAGGATGCAAAGCTCAGAGCGATCAGCGGAAAGACGCGCTCAGTCAGTGTGCAAGTTACGTGGATAATCTACGGCGTCGGCACACCCGCATTCGCCGCATACCCCCCCCCCCTCCCCCCCGTTTCATCCTGGTAGTAAATCCTGGTACGGTTTTAAGATTATTATAAACTACAATGGGGATTAACTGCGGAAATTATTCGTCTGGGATGTTAGCGATGCAGCTTTTGCGTCTTGTGGGAATGGAGCAATGAACATTCGTATATACTTTTTTTTTTTTTTTTTTTTTTTTTTTTTTTTTTGAGTTTTGCTAAGGGAAGATGTCTTTAAGATTTTACTCGTTTTTTTTTTTTCTTTCTTTCTTTCTTTCTTTCTTTCTTTTCATAATCGTTACCAGCACGTTTTCTGTAATCGTATTAGTTATACATTAACGGAAAGCTATACTGTATAGCATTCTTGCAGGGTATAACAAACACTGCCACGTTTCTGTTAACATGCATTGCAATTCTTAGATACATTATAGACCTATAAAACAATAGTGCAAGCATGCAGACGGTGGCGTGGTAGAGTCTTCGGTTGGCAATGTTGCAGACCCGAGTTCAATCCCGCACTGCCAGCTGATGGTAACCCTGGTCATTCCTTGCAGACGCTGAGTCATTTAGAAGCACAGTAAACAAGCAGTTGCAGTTCGATTGAAGGCACAAGAACTTATCACCATATCTTAAATTATTAGATTATTATCACACATACGCACACACACACACACAAACAAACAAACAAATACACACACACACATACACACACACACAAACAAACAAATACACACACACAAACAAACAAATACACACACACAAACAAACAAACAAACAAACACATACGCTACAGACACACACAAGAGA
>BOPN01003598.1:35000-40000 GCA_017312705.2 Penaeus japonicus | reverse complement strand
AGATTTCAGCTTTTAGATTTGGATCTTTTTAGACCTTACATTTTATTTTATTTTATTTTATTTTATTTTATTTTATTTTATTTCGTAGTCACGCATATCGCTGACTTCATGTTGGTTTGACTGGATGTTTCCTTCGACTCGACTCACGCCCACAACGCCAAGGTGGGCGTGAGTTGGTATGAAGTGCCATGCGAGAAAAAAAAAGAGAAAATAAGAGAAAAGAAAAACTCGAAGAATACCAGATGTGAATTAGCACCTTTGTTAGTGAATGTACTGTTATGTTGGTGATTTGTATTACAAATGATGGAAATAGTAATATAGTCTGAATTCTTATGGTTCTTATTATAATTGTTATTATTAGTAGTAGTAATGATAAATGTATTTTTTTTTTGTTGTAAAATGATGAGAATGAATGGATGTGTGTGTGTGTGTGTGTGTGTGTGTGTGTGTGTGCGTGTGAAAGAGAGAGAGAGAGAGAGAGAGTGGTGTACGTATGTATGTGTGTGTTTGTGTGTGCGTGAATATACATACATGAGTTTAAATTTCAGGCAACCAAACTGAAACAAGCCATAGCTCTCTCAGTCAGACAGTCTAGCAAAATAATAATAACAAAAAGTGACCCGAGAGGATTACATGAAACAAAATAAGAAAACTTCTTGCAGGATAGGAATCAGTCACCGGTTGACCCTAGTGACCTCGACCTTCTTGAAGAGATGAAAAAGGTGAAATGAAAAACTTCGAACCAATTTGGCTTGGGTTGTGTAAGACATCTGTTTTGTCTAAAGTGTCTCTGGAAAGCATGGAAGGAGATTTGGATTTCGCCAGATACTCTTGTTAGATGTAAACAAAGAAGAAGATTTTGCTTCTCGTGTGGAAAGATGTCTTGTAGATTAGGAAAAAGCTTGTTGTGTGTGTGTGTGTGTGTGTGTGTTCTCTCTCTCTCTTTCTTTCTCTCTTCTCTTCTCTTCTCTTCTCTTCTCTTCTCTTCTCTTCTCTTCTCTCTTCTCTCTCTCTTCTCTCTCTCTTTCTCTCTCTTCTCTCTCTTCTCTCTCTCTCTGTCTCTCGTCTCTCTCTCTCTCTCTCTCTCTCTCTCTCTCTCTCTCGTTTCTTTCTCTCTCTCTCTCTTTGTCTCTCGTCTCTCTCTCTCTCTCTCTCTCTCTCTCTCTCTCTCTCTCTCTCTCTCTCTCTCTCTCTCTCTCTCTCTCTCTCTCTCTCTCTCTCTCTCTCTCTCTCTCTCTCTCTCTCTCTCTCTCTCTCTCTCTCTCTCTCTCTCTCTCTCTCTCTCTCTCTCTCCATATGTATATATATATATATATATATATATATATATATACATATATATATATATATATATATATATATTTATATATATATATATATATATATATATATATAAATGATAGGTGAAGCAACGAGCGTACGTATATGTATATATATATATATATATGTGTGTGAGTCTTAATTAGACAGGATTTAATCATACATATGAACATGTCCCCTAATTTTCACAAGAAGACCAAGAAGAATAGGCCTATGTTCCGCCGCCATGCCCTCTATCCTTGCGGCCATCTTGCTTTCGGAGTCTTTGTCTTTGTCGGTTCTATCTAAACATAGGAAATTAGTTGGTTTTATTTGTTATAAGAACATTGCATAGCGTTGTTTCGTATCGTGATGATGCTGTTTGTGCACTTGTGATTATTTGATTTGAAGGAATAAATGTTGAGGTAGAATGTTACAGGTTTTATCTCGTTTTTTTTAGAATGTTTGTCTAATGCTGTCTTTGTTTGTTTTGCTTTGTTTTGTTTGTGTCTTTGTTCTCACTCTTTTTTCATTTTTTTTATAGTTTCCTCTTGTTGATTTTAGCGCCGCGCACTTTTTTTTTTTTTTTTTTTCATTTCCTGTGGTCAGACAGAATTTATTTACGCAACACATAATCTCAAAAAGAACATTTCAAATTAGCACAATGGTTATTGTTTGATATTTTTTATCTATCATAATATCCAAATTAATTATATTTTTTAGATGATATTATAAGGGAATCATGTTACGCCATGTTGCAAATCATTTCCAGTTTGAAATGATATAGTTTTTTTCTATATAATTATAATTAATATAATTATTATCATATAGAACTAAACGTTAATGAACAAACAAGAAAAACAACGACTCAAGCAAATGAAGAAACGCAGATTTAACATTATTTTTTGCAAACAAGAGTAAACACTTCATTACCTAATCAGCTGGGGACGAAAAAATGGTAATCCTGTTTTGTTTTGTTTTTCTATTTTTGCAACTGCGAGAAAAAAACTACGTCATGTTAAGATATATATGAAAAAAAGACTTAGTGTAAAGAAAAAACAACAACATAACATTGCAGGTTTTAGCAGTACGGGAAGCTTTATAAGTGCGAAATCACTGCGTTATCCTAAGTACAAAAAAGCCAGAACGATTCTTTTTTCTCTCTCTCTCTCTTACTTTCTCTCTGTCTATCTATCCATTTATGTATCTATATTTCTCTCTTTTTCTTTCATATGCACAAACACAATAACAACAATAAAAATAATCCCCTCCTCCCATCCCCGCTTTACGACTCTCTCTCTCTCTCTCTATCTATCTATCTATCTATCTATCTATCTATCTATCTATCTATCTCTTTCTCTCTCTCTCTCTATCTATCTATCTATCTATCTCTCTTTCGATCTCTTTCTCTCTCTCTCTCTCTCTCTCTCTCTCTCTCTCTCTCTCTCTCTCTCTCTCTCTCTCTCTCTCTCTCTCTCTCTCTCTCTCTCTCTCTCTCTCTTCAATGTAGAATAGCTAGTTTTTTCTGTATTTTCTATCTTTATCTTAAATATTACATTGTAGCTTTTGATGATTTTTTATATTTATATTTTTTATAATTTAGATTATTTTGATCTTGAATTTTAGAATTTAGATTATTTTGATCTTGAATTTTAGAATTTAGATTATTTTGATCTTGAATTTTAGAATTTAGATTATTTTGATCTTGAATTTTAGAATTTAGATTATTTCACATATCGGAATGTTAGAATTTCGATTTTTTTTATTTGAATTTTAGAATATAGATTATTTTGAATTCAGATTTTAGCTCCAGATTTAGATAATTTCAAGACCTTCTCCCAAGCTTCCTCCACTTCCTCAGACACCCTCCCCCCCTCCCCCTCCCCCGTAGTAGTTCGATCGGTGGCTGCCTTTCATAACGACGTCATCAAATAGCATTAGCAGTATTGGCCGCGTATACAAGCACACGCAAACACACGCAAGCACACGCAAGCACTCGCTTTAGACTCCCTCCTTCCGGTTGCTAGATTGTCTCGAGTAGCGGTTCTCTTTAGCGAATGAAAAGCGGTGGTCTGAGGCCCTCGGATTGCACTTAAGTTGCACTGGGTTGCGGTTACAAGAATGGCGGGGGGAGGGGGGTTGGAGGGGGGGGGGTTCTTTGCAACGAAGACACTGGGATGCATTTTGTTGCAGATACGAGGGACTCACTCGCCGTGAGGGCACTTAGTTGCAGTTGTTACACTGTCGACACTTAATTGCACTTAGTTATTGAAGCCAGTTGCACATCTTTGTTGAATTTAGTTGCACGGATGCGCTCGCACTTAATTGCAACGGAGGTACCTAAGAGCACTTAGTACGTTATGACATCCGGTTTCCAGACTGCAACGGCAGAGCGAGAGGCATTGCGACCCGCCGCAATGCTAATTAAGAAGGTGTTGCAATACCTCCCTATTGCGCGTGAAAATGGGGCGGGCGTAAGGCGGTCTTGCAAGAGGCTTTGTTTGTATCTTTCTCTTATTCTCTTCTCTCTGTTATCTCTCGCTTTCTGTTTCTCCATCATCTCTTCTCTTTTCTTTCTCTGTCTTTTCTTCTCTTCCTACTTTCTCTTGCTTCATCTCTTCCCTTCTCTATATCTCTTTATCTTTCTCTTTTTTTCTTTTTATATAGAGAGAAAGAGAAAAGAAAGAGAAAGAGAGTGAAAGAGAAAGAGAGAGAGAAAAAAAGAGAAACTGAGCCAGAGACAGACAGAAAAGAGAGAAAGAGAAAAAGAAAGAGAGATCGAAGGAGAGAAAGAAAGAGAAAAAGAAAGAGAGATCGAAGGAGAGAAAGAAAGAGAAAAAGAAAGAGAGATCGAAGGAGAGAAAGAAAGAGAAAAAGAAAGAGAGATCGAAGGAGAGAAAGAAAGAGAAAGAGAAAGAGAGATAGAAGGAGAGAAAGAAAGACAAAGAGAAAGAGAGATAGAAGGAGAGAAAGAAAGAGAAAGAGAGATAGAAGGAGGGAAAGAAAGAGAAAAAGAAAGAGAGATCGAACGAAAGAAAGAAAGAGAAAGAGAGATAGAAGGAGAGAAAGAAAGAGAAAGAGAGGTAGAAGGAGAGAAAGAAAGACAAAGAGAAAGAGAGATAGAAGGAGAGAAAGAAAGAGAAAGAGAGATAGAAGGAGGGAAAGAAAGATAAAGAGAAAGAGAGATCGAACGAAAGAAAGAGAAAGAGAAAGATATCAGGAGCGAAAGAAAGAGAAAGAGAAAGAGAGATAGAAGGAGAGAAAGAAAGAGAAAGAGAAAGAGAGATAGAAGGAGAGAAAGAAAGAGAAAGAGAGATCGAAGGAGAGAAAGAAAGAGAAAGAGAAAGAGAGATAGAAGGAGAGAAAGAGAAAGAGAGATAGAGGGAAAGAAAGAAAGAGAAAGAGAAAGTGAGATATCAGGAGCGAAAGAAATAGAAAGAGAGATATCAGGAGCGAAAGAAAGAGAAAGAGAAAGAGAGATATCAGGAGCGAAAGAAAGAGAAAGAGAAAGAGAGATAGAAGGAGAGAAAGTGGGGCAGGAGAACATAATTCACTTACAAAACAGACAGGTTTCAGAACGAGGCCAGCCAGCCAGTCCATCCCTTTCCCTACACACACCCACGCGTCACACAATGCAATTTCCTCGTTGATAGCCACGCGGTTAGGCGAGGTCAGGCGTGTGTCTGTCTGCTGTGTTTGAC
>BOPN01003598.1:30000-32500 GCA_017312705.2 Penaeus japonicus | reverse complement strand
AGATAAAATAGATCAAACAGACAGACATATATAAACAAAGATAGATCTATAAGGCAGTTAAACCTAAAAGAGACAAATTGATAAACATATAGATAGATAGATGGATAGATGGATAAGTAAACGAATAGACATATATGATAATTCTTTCAGAAAAACATACAGACATATAGATAAATAGACAGATAGTATATAGATAGAATATGGCAAAACAATTAGACATATAGATAAATAGACAGATATGTATAGATAGATACATGGAAAACAGACAGACATATGAATAATGACAGATAGACATGTAGATATACGAACGAATAGACAGATGGGCCAGTGAGTAGACAGATGAGATCGCCACTAAGCAGTCATAGCCCTACTCTATAATAATATTGGATCTTGCCATTCATTACAGTCGTCGTTATAGTAGGAAGGGAAAGAGGGTAGAGGGTAGGGGGTAGGGGGTAGGGGGTAGGGGGGTTGGGGGTTGAGGGTTAGGGTGGGGGAGAGGGTAGGGGTAGGGGGGTTGGGGATTAGGTGGGGGTAGAGGTAGGGGTAGGGGTGGGGGGTTGGGGTTAGGGTGGGGTAGGGGTAGGGAGTAGGGGTTGGGGATAGGGACAGGGGAAAGGAGTAGGGAGTATACAGGGCCCAGGGTAGGGGGTAGGCAGTAGGGGTAGGGGTAGGGGTAGGGGTAGGGGGAGAGGGTAGGGGATAGGGATAGAAGATAGGGTAGGGGGTAGGGGTTGGGGGTTAGGGTGGGGGAGATGGTAGGGGTAGGGGTAGGGGTAGGGGTTGGGGATTAGGGTGGGGGAGAGGGTAGGGGGTAGGGTGGGGGAGAGGGTAGGGGGTAGGGGTAGGGGGTTGGGGGAGAGGGTAGGGGGTAGGAAAAGAGGATAGGGAGTGTAGAGGTTAGAGGGTTGGGGGTTGGGGTAGGGGTAGAGGGTAGGGGTAGGAGTAGGGGGAGAGGGTATAGGGGATAGGGAGAGAGGGTATGGGGTAGGGATAGAAGATAGGGAGTGTAGAGGGTTGGGGTAGGGAAAGAGGTTAGAGGGTAGGGGGTAGGGGGTAGGGAGAGAAGGTAGGGAGGGTTGGGGGTAGGGAAGGAGGTTAAAGGGTAGGGGGGTAGGCAGTGTAAAGGAAGAGACATTAGAGGTTAGGGGGTGTAGAGGGGGAGATGGGGTAGGAGGAAGGGGGTTGAGAGGAAGGAGGGCACAAGAGAGCAATAAAATAAGGAGTAAGAGTGATGAAGGAGGTGTAGGGGGGGGGGGGGGGGGGGGGCAAGGGAGGGGAGACTCTCGGTCGATACAGCCGAGTGGTGACCGCACCAACCGCCGGAAGGTAGAGGTTAGGGGCGAGGGAGGTTTGGCTCTTAAAACGGATAGGGAGAGAGAAGAAAGAGAGATCGAAGGAAGAAAGAAAGAAGAGAAAGAGATAGAAAGAGAGAAAAGAAAGACAAAGAGAAAGAAGATGAAGGAAGAAGAAAGAAGAGATAGAAGGAGGGAAAGAAGAAAAAGAAGAGAGATCGAACGAAAGAAAGAAAGAGAAAGAGAGATAGAAGGAGAGAAAGAAAGAGAAAGAGAGGTAGAAGGAGAGAAAGAAAGACAAAGAGAAAGAGAGATAGAGGAGAAAGAAAGAAGAGATAGAAGGAGGAAAGAAAGATAAAGAAAAGAGAGATCAGACAGAAAGAAGAAGAAAGATATCAGGAGCAGAGAAAGAAAGAGAAAGAGAAAGAGAGATAGAAGGAGAGAAAGAAAGAGAAAGAGAAAGAGAGATAGAAGGAGAGAAAGAAAGAGAAAGAGAGATCGAAGGAGAGAAAGAAAGAAAGAAAGAGAGATAGAAAGAGAGAAAGAGAAAGAGATAGAGGAAGAAAGAAAGAAAGAGAAAGTGAGATATCAGGAGCAGAAAATAGAAAGAGAGATATCAGGCGAAAGAGAAAGAGAAGAGAGATATCAGGAGCAAGAGAAAAGAAAGAAAGAAGATAGAAGGAGAAAGTGGGCAGGAGAACATAATTCACTTACAAAACAGACAGGTTTCAGAACGAGGCCAGCCAGCCAGTCCATCCCTTTTTCCTACACACACCCACGCGTCACACAATGCAATTTCTCGTTGATAGCCACGCGGTTAGGCGAGGTCGACGTGTGTCTATATGTGTTTTGACGGCTGTGTTTGGTTGCTGTGTTTGGTTGCTGTGTTTGGTTGCTGTGTTTGGTTGTTGTGTTTGGTTGTTGTGTTTGGTTGCTGTGTTTGATTGTTGTGTTTGACGGCTGTGTTTGGTTGCTGTGTTTGGTTGCTGTGTTTGACGGCTGTGTTTGGTTGCTGTGTTTGGATGCTGTGTTTGGTTGTTGTGTTTGGATGTTGTGTTTGGTTGTTGTGTTTGGTTGCTGTGTTTGGTTGTTGTGTTTGGTTGCTGTGTTTGGTTGTTGTGTTTGGTTGCTGTGTTTGACGGCTGTGTTTGGTTGCTGTGTTTGGTTGCTGTGTTTGGTTGTTGTGTTTGGATGTTGTGTTTGGC
>BOPN01003598.1:20000-22500 GCA_017312705.2 Penaeus japonicus | reverse complement strand
TCTCTCTCTCTCTCTCTCTCTCTCTCTCTCTCTCTCTCTCTCTCTCTCTCTCTCTTTCTCTCTCTCTCTCTCTCTCTCTCTCTCTCTCTCTCTCTCTCTCTCCCTCTCTCTCTCTCTCTCTCTCTCTCTCTCTCTCTCTCTCTCTCTCTCTCTCTCTCTCTCTCTGTCTCTGTCTCTCTCTCTCTCTCTCTCTCTCTCTCTCTCTCTCTCTCTCTCTCTCTCTCTCTCTCTCTCTCTCTCTCTCTCTCTCTCTCTCTCTCTCTCTCTCTCTCTCTCTCTCTCTCTCTCTCTCTCTCTCTCTGAAAAATGAACAATACATTCCGTAATGTCTCGACTTCCCCCTCAGGCTAAGATTTAAATTGATTATACAGAAGACAGGTACAAAGGGTCTCCTTTTTTCCCTTTCAAAGTCACTCTATTTTTTTCATGCGATTTTCTAACAAGTATAGAAATAAATAAAGTGAAATACGATGTAGAGTTTGAAATAGAACAGATAGATAGATAGATAGATGTTAATAAGTAGATTTTTTTTTTTAAACGTGCTTGTTTAGAATCCTTCGTTTGGTAGAAAGATAGACAAATTATATAGCATAGGAAGATAGGATGACAAAGGGATTCCCTATTGACATGACAAATAGATAGGTTACTAGAGAGGCAGATAGACTGATTGTCAGGAAGGAAGATAGATAGATAGGTTGATGTAGCCAACTGATTTTCGAAAAACTAGGTCATTTCTAGGATTTTGCAATAGATGTGATAGATAGATAGATAGATAGATGGTATTGGCAATGTGATTCCTATCAAATACGAAGCTCATTGTCAAAAAATAGATAGAGAAAATTTATAAGGAGATAATACATAGATAGACACATAGGCAGGTAGGTAGGTAGTCAGGCATACAGACAGGCAGAAGGCAGGCAGACAGGCAGGCAGGCAGGCAGACAGGCAGGCAGGCAGGCAGACAGGCAGGCAGGCAGGCAGGCAGACAGGCAGGCAGGCAGGCACACAGGCAGGCAGGCAGGCAGGCAGGCATACAGACAGATAGACTCCCAACCATTGCAAGAAAATTATTGATATGTTGATAAATGAAATGTGACTCCAAACCGATAGGTAAATAAAGATTATGAGATGACAGATATTATGATTTTTTTTTCAATGATTAAGATAAGGTAGAAAGACAGAATAAGAACACTAACATTATGATTTAAAAGAAATAAAAAGAGTAATAATAAGAACATAAGATAGATGATATATGAAGATAACAGACAATGACGATTTAAGAAAAAAGAAAGACAAAATACGATTAAAATAAATAATAATAATAATAATAATGAATAGTTAGATAAATAAATAAATAAATAAATTATATTAATAGAGGAAAAAAATACAATAAACGAGAAAAAAAAATTATCGAAACTCTCTCTTCTCCTCCCCCCCCCCCCCCCCCCCCCCCCCCCCACAGCCTTCCACGGTCGTCCTCGGAGGCATCGCCACCACGACCGCAGATTCTTCGAGAACCGCCACAACCACCGCGCCCATGGTCATGCTCACTCTCGGAACCACCACGACGCCCACCGCCTCTACGCCGACGCCCACAAGCTGGTTTCGGAGAGTCACGTCGTTGAGAATTCTTTGGGCGGGTCAGTTTGTTTGCTTGTTTTTGGTTTTGGTTTGTTTTTTGTTTTTTTGAGGGGGGACATGCCTAATTATTTTTTTGTTGTTGTTATTGTTTTTGGTCTCATTTTTGGTTGATTTATGTTAGTCTTTTTTAATTATTTTCATGGTTGTTAGTAAAGGTAGTTAGGGCAATGATTTTCGAATGATCATTATGATTATTATAAGTATTTTTGAAATTATAATTCTGTTTATCTTCACCGTGCTAAACCATCATTACCATTATCATCACAACCACAATTACTTGCACAACCAAACTCCACAAAACTACTAATTCTAATCGTCCTTGGCAAGCAACCTCAAGACCTAACCTAACTCCGCCCACGCACGCCCCCACTACCAGACCTAACCAAACCCCGCCCATGTTCCGGACGCTAGACCTATCGTAACCTAACCCCGCCCACCCTCCCACCTCCAGACCTAACCCAACCCAACCCGCCCAGGCTTCCACCCCAACACCAAACCTAACTAAACCCCGCCCACGCCCCCACCTCCAGACCTAACCCAACCCAACCTGCCCACGCTCCCACCCCAACACCAAACCTAACTAAACCCCGCCCACGTCCCAACCCACAGGAACCGAGTGCCCCACACATCTCGCAAGGGCGGCCACGGATCTCGATGGGCGCTCACGTACCAGGGAGCCGCCCACGAACCCACAGCTATCAACAATACTGTGTCCAACGTGACGGCACAGCTGGGGGGCGCCGCCTTCCTGCCGTGTCGCGTAGGGCATCTCGGCGATCGACAGGTGAGTGCCAGAGGGCGGGGCTTTAGGTGGGCGTGGTCGGGAGGGCGGGGTTGGGGGGTTGTGGGGCTGGAGGTG
>BOPN01003597.1:145900-154027 GCA_017312705.2 Penaeus japonicus | reverse complement strand
GTGTGTGTGTGTGTGTGAGAGAGAGAGAGAGAGAGAGAGAGAGAGAGAGAGAGAGAGAGAGAGAGAGAGAGAGAGAGAAAGAGAGTGAGGAGGAAAGAAATAAAGAAAGAAAGATAAAGAGAGAGAGAGAGAGTGAGGGTGAGAGAAATAGAGAAAGAGAGAGATATATATATAGAGAGAGAGCGCACATCTCGAATCCTCTAAAATATTTTCAGACATATGCCAATGGCCGCGCCAGTAGCACATAGAAATGCACGGGATATTCAAGCTAACAAGAAACCTACTAGCTATCTGCTATCCATTAGCTAGACTAGCTGCAAAGGTTTGTTACTTGTTAAAGGCGAACGACTAGCAAAATCTGCTACAAGGAATGTTTGATGCTAGTTAAAGGCGATCTACTAGCAAATATTTCTACGAGGGATGTTTGTTGCTACTTAAAGGCGACAGACTAGCAAAATCTGCTACAAGGAATGTTTGATGCTAGTTAAAGGCGATCTACTAGGAAACATTGCTACAAGGGCCATCCGACGCTAGTTAAAGGCGATCCACTAGCAAATATTTCTACGAGCGATGTTTGATGCTAGTTAAAGGCGACAGACTAGCAAAATCTGCTACAGGAGATGTTTGATGCTAGTTAAAGGCGACAGACTAGCAAAATCTGCTACAGGAGATATTCGGCGCTAGTTAAAGGCGATCTACTAGCAAGCCCTACCTGTACCCGCTGCTGCGTCGCCGTCCTTATATCTGGATAACCTTTGTAAACTTTGTCACACGGATTTTGACACGTAGCAGCTATTTTGTAATCTATTTATTTATGTATATACAATCTATGTGTCTCAGAATTATTATTATTTTTTATTTTATTTTTTTTTATTTCATTAGTTCGTTTGTACTTGATCTATGCTTGATTTTCGATTATTTTTATTTAATGATATATCTGTTTTTCGTAAATTCGCATTTCGTTTCATATCATATTGCTTCTTTGGTATTTTTGTTTTAGTTCACTTTGAGTATATATATATATTTTTAAGTTAACTTTGATAACACTTTTATCATAAATACCGTAGTCATTTATTATCATATTTTACGTGTGCAATTCACGTACATAATGTACCTGTAAAATTCATGCATATATTCTATGCAAATAATTTACGCCCATAATTAGCGTATATGATTTACATATAATTTACGTATAGAATTTACGTTACATGATCCATGCACATAATTTGCGTACATAACTTACTCATAATTTATATGGAGGGTTTCCAAATCTAATTCAAATCTATAATTTCTTCATTATATGACTATTTATTTATTTATTTATTTATTATTTTTTTTTTGTATGTCACTAAATTCATAAAACAACACATTTCTCACCTCACGAACTTGCAAAATTCCTTTGATTAAGTCATCACAAAATCATCACTAACATAGTCATCACTAAAAAACATGATCTTCCACCCCAGCTAAGTCATCACAAAATCATCACTAACATAGTCATCACTAAAAAATATGATCTTCCACCACAGCTAAGTCATCACAAAATCATCACTAACATAGTCTTCACTAAAAAGCATGATCTTCCACCACAACTAAGTCATCACACTTACCACATCAGCAAATCATCCCCACTTCATCATTTTGTGTCATCACAAGATCACGTCAAGTTACGTACCTGAAATGAGAGAATGAAAGCATGATAACAAATGCAGAGCGACAGAGAGAGAGAGAAAGAGAGAGAGAGAGAGAGAGAGAGAGAGAGAGAGAGAGAGAGAGAGAGAGAGAGAGAGAGAGAGAGAGAGAGAGAGAGAGAGAGAGTTAGAGCGAAAGAGAGAGCGAAAGAGAGAGAGAGAAAAAGACAATACAAAAAAAAATACAAATACAATATATAAGAGAGAGAGAGAGAGAGAGAGAGAGAGAGAGAGAGAGAGAGACAGACAGACAGACAGACAGACAGAGAGAGAGAGTGAGAGCGATAGCAAAACAGAGAGCGAAAGAAAGAGAAAAAGAAAAAAATACAAAAAAATACAAAGAAAAAAATACAAATACAATACATAAAGTTCTCATCCTTCGAAAGAATTTCCCGTGAGGATCAGCGGACCCGCACAAAGACCCACAAGAAGAAAGGGGATAATAACAATCATAAAAGAATGTGAAGATTCCATAAGGATATAAAGAAGCCGAGAGAGAAAGAGAGAGAGAGGGAGAAAAAAAAAGAATATGCATGCTGCGTGATGTGGAACGACCGTGGTTCTGGGAATCGCAGATACAGAGTATGGCGGTTCCCACGTGGTTCTCAGAAATGGTTCAGTTAGCCCCGCCACCTCTCTCCCTTTATATCACACACACACACACACACATAGACACACACATAGATACACACACACAAACACACACATATGTATATACATATATATATATATATATATATATATATATATATATATATATATACATATATATATATATACATAGATATATATATATATATATATATATATATATATATATATATATATATATATATATATATATATATATATATATATATATATATATATATGTATATCTGGCTATCCTCCTCCTCCTTCTTGCCCCTCCAGTCATCCCTCCTTCCCTTACCTCCCCTCCCTCCCTTTTCCTTTCCCCTCCCATCCTCCTCTCTCCTTTCCCTCTTCCTCCCTCTCCCTCTCTCTCCAATCCGCAGCTGCCTACATGGCCCTGAGCGCACAAAGACAACCGAGACTAATTCTGCGAAATATTCCCTGTTCTAGTTGGGTAATTGGCGAACGAGACGAGAAAGTTTGTGTCGCTGGATTTAGTTAGGGGAGAAAGAGGGAGAGGAGGGAGCAGGGAGGAGGAGGGAGGAAAGGAGGGAGGGAGTAGGGAGAGGGAGGGGGGTAGGAGGGTTGGTAGGTGGGCTGGAGAGTGGGTATGGAGGGTGGGAGGGAGAAAGGAGGAGGAGAAAAGGGAGGGAGGGAGGGAGGGAGGGAGTGGGAGGGAGAGGGAGGGAGGGAGCAGGGAGGGAGGGAGGGAGGAAAGGAGGGAGGGAGAGGGAGGGAGGGGGGGTAGGAGGGTTGGTAGGTGGGCTGGAGAGTGGGTATGGAGGGTGGGAGGGAGAAAGGGAGGGAGAAAGGGAGGGAGGAAGGGAGGGAGGGGGGAACATATGGAAAGAGGTAGTTAATAAGACAGAGAAAGTGAGAGAGTAATAGGGATGGAGAAATATGGAGTCATTGAAAGAAAGAGAGAGAGATAGGGAGAGAGAGGGAGGGAGAGAGAGAGAGAGAGAGAGAGAGAGAGAGAGAGAGAGAGAGAGAGAGAGAGAGAGAGAGGGGGAGAGAGAGAGAGAGAGAGAGAGAGAGAGAGAGAGAGAGAGAGAGAGAGAGAGAGAGAGAAATTCAAACAGACAGAAGACAGAGAAGTAGACAGAAAGTATATGTGTGTGTGTGTGTGTCTGTGTGTGTGTCTGTGTATGTATATGTGTATGTGTGTGTATGTGCTTGTCTAGACCGAGCCTGCAAGTGAATAAGCTCAAAATAACCCTTCCACAGAATGAACAAGCAACATGAGCGCCGGCCGAACCGCCACAACCACTGAAAAGCCTGCCTTTGAAATAATATCTCTTGATTTTGTTTTCCATGCAATCTCTTTCGGCGCAAATAATTGTGTTAGCGTAACATGATATAAGAGTATGCAATTAAAACATATATTCATGAGCAATTTTGGAACAATAAATGCAGTTGGAAAAATGAAATTACGTTGCCATTTGGAAAGTATATTAAAATATGCTAAAATAAGCATTGAAAATATGTAAATGATAATAGACATCATGAAGGTATGTGGGTGCATGTACGTGTATGTGTGTGTGTGTGTGTGTGTGTGTGTGTGTGTGTGTGTGTGTGTGTGTGTGTGTGTGTGTGTGTGTGTGTACATGTATCAGAGTGTATTTGTTCTGGTGCATATGCCTGCATGTATGCTTGCCTAGTTGTTTACATCTTCAACATCACAGCTACCTAATGCATTCAGCCCATCGTCCTTGGTCAATCGACTCATTCCTGCAACATTGCTAACAAAGCTTAAGTGAACTCAGATTCAATTCTAGACCAAAAACTGTTTCTGAATATTAATCAGTTGCCAAATCCCTGCAAGTGAATTATCATTGTGTCGTGTCCACTTCCTTCTCTTGATTCGTTACTTTTATTTTATCTATTTATTTATTCATTGATTGATTGATTCATTTCCGTCTTCTTTTTATTTCGTATTGTTATTTTCGTTACGATGATAATGATTATATTGATGATTATAATGGTATCACTCACAATAAAGATGATAGTAGTATTAATGATATGATGATAATGATGATTATGATCGTAAAAAATAATAGTCATAATAATGATGATCATAATAATGAATATAACAATAATAATAGCAATGATAATAATAATAATAATAATAATAATAATAATAATAATAATGATAATGCAAGTGATAATAATGATAATGCAAGTGATAATAATGATGATAATGATTATATCAATAAGGATGATAATAATAATAATGGCAATGATAATAATGAAAAGGATAATAATGATAATGGAAATGATAATGATAATAATGATTATGATAAAAATGATAATGATTATCATGATAACAATAACAATAATGATAATGATAATAATGATAATAATAATAATAATAATAATAACAATTATAATAATGGTAATAATAATAGTAATGAAAATAACAATAAGAATAACAATAACAATAAAATTAATAATAATTTTGATAATAATAACAACAACAACAACAACAAAAAACAATAACAATAATGACAATAAAAACATTAGCAATAACAGTAATGGTAATAAAAATAATGACAACGATCATCATCATCATTATCATCATCATTATCATTATCATTGAATCATTAATAATGCGTAAATAATATAGCAATATCCATTATTAGATACAAAGAGTCACAGCAGAATATACATAAAAAAAACATGACATTAAACAAGTAACAAATATGAATTCACACTTGCAGCACATCACACTTACGTCATAACACTTCCTGATGCTGACTACTGACATCACAACCCCCCCCCCTCCCCTCCCTCTCTTCATCACCCTTGCCTTCTCCCTCAGGACCCCCCTCCCCACCGTTCCCCCTTGCCCTCTCGCCCACGATCCCTCCCCTCCCCTCCCTCTCCCCTTCCCCCTTGCCTACTCCCCCAGGATCCCTCCCCCCCTTCCCCCTTGCCCTCTTTCCCACGATCCCTCCCCTCCCCTACTCCCCTTCTCCATTTCCTACCTCCCTGCCTCCTCCTTTTGCAACCCCCCCCTCTCTCTCTCTTATTCCCCCCATACCCACTACCCCCCCTCCTTATCCCCCTACAATTCCTCCCCTTCCCAAGGCAAATTTTTTTTTCGATTGGGGGCCTTCCCCCTTCCCACCCTTCCCCCCCCCCCCCCCAAAAAAAAAAAAAAAAAATCTATTGAGGAGATTTTCTGGAGCTGGCAGACTGGTGTGGTGTCAATGGGGAAGTGAGGGAAAGAGAGGGAGAGAGAGAGAGAGAGAGAGAGAGAGAGAGAGAGAGAGAGAGAGAGAGAGAGAGAGAGAGAGAGAGAGAGAGAGAGAGAAAGACAGAGAGAGAGATAAAGATAGATGCGTTGATAGGCATACATACATACATACAGACACACACACACACACACACATATATATATGTGTATGTGTGTACATATATATATATATATATATATATATATATATATATATATATATATATATATATATATATACACACATATATATATATACATATATATATATGTATATATATATATATATATATATATATATGTATATATATATATATATATATATATATATATATATATATATATATATTATTTAAAAAATAAAAAAAACGCACACAACAACATACACACCGACCGCACCTCCAGTCCCCCCCCCCTCCCCTCCCACACCAAAAGCCTCCACAATTTGAGCCCCAGAGAGACGACCGTATACTTAAGACATGAGCCGTAACACACCACTCTAGCGTAACGCCTAACACCCCCGCCCACCCCCCCGCCCCCCGCCCCCCAATCACCTCCGAGGGAACCAATAGAGGGAAAACACTCGCCCTTTCTTGCCCTTTCTTGCCCTTCTGCCGAGCCTCCCCTACCGCTCCCTCCTTCCCTCACAAGATGGGCTTTGTATTACGTAATTAATGATTGGGTTCCCGTCGAGCTAATATCCACGGATCCCTCGACACTTAACCTTCTTTTCCTCGTCTTTGGGGTTTTATTAGGGCGCCAGGGGGTGGGGTAGGAGGGTGGGGAAGGGTGGGGGGTCAGGGGCTGAGTTGGTGTTTGCAAATGCCCCCCCCCCCCTACAAATGGAATATGTAAATCCTCTAATAGCTTTTTCTCTCCATTCTGATGAAAAAGAAAGAAAGAAAGAAAGAAAGAAAAAGAAGAAGGATGGAGCAGCTCACCAAATGTCCAAACAATATTCAACATCAACAATTATGTCCATAACTTTAATTAACAAGAAATAAAAATCGGAAATTCTTCGCAAATTTCATTACAAAATAATAAAAATGATATTGGTCAGATAACTCGAGAAAAATAAAGTTTGATGATTTTTTTCTTTCAAACTGGCGACAGTCCTATCAAAATCAAAATCTCAGATAGCAGAAGCCTTCGTTGAAACCTTTTCAAGATATACCTTCAAATCATAAGCACACTTATCCACTAGCAATGGCTTGCTCTTCTCCTCCAACTAGAACAGGGTCACTTTTCTTGGGTAAGGTCAGTGTGGTGCCCCTGACCTCGGTGTATAACCTGTACTACTCTTCCCTGTCTGATCAGGTTAAATATTCCTCGACTTGCATTGGCTTCAGGAAGAGTCCAGACCACTTCTTGAGCTTGTCCAGATCTTTTACCTTTCCTCTTTCAGATGCTTGGCTCTTTGTCTCATTTTTACTCATGTCCTTTTTCTCTGGCTGCTTGTCCCTCCGTGCTGATATTCTTTGTATCATCTTTATATTTCTTGCATCCATCAACTGGCCTCAACTCAATCAGCTCATGGGACCTGCTCCGATCTTCCACTCAAGAAGATGATACGGACACTTTCTTTCTCTTTTTATTGTTGTTATCTTCCTTTTTTTCCAGACTGACCTTCTTCATGTTAATAATCACTTTCCATCCCCACGACACTGCCAACAGTTGTTTCATTGTCATTTTCTTTGTCAAAATCCAAAACAAAAGGTCTTGCCAGCTGATAAGTCTTGTCCGTTCCTGTTCTCCCAGGTCCTTCTCCATCAGCCTTTGATACGTCTGTTCCTTGGCAGTCCTTCTATCCATCAGCGCTTTCCAGACCCTGTCCACAAATCACAAATTCTCCACGGCACATTATCCTGCTTGTCCTCATGTCATCCAGAAACAACCATTCATTTGCTCTCATGGCTACACCAGTCTCGTTTTCTCTCATTCTTGCCAGCCTTGACAACACAGACTGAACAATGGCTCTCTTAATAAGCGGGACACCTGGAGAAAAGCCAACAGATTCAGAGCAGACATTTCCATCAATGTTCCTCTGAGTTTTCTTTTTCTTTTTTATCCCAGCACTATTAATTGGATATATTGAGAAAAATATTCATATTTAGAATATCAAATATACTACAATTATTAGAGAATCAATTGCAAGTGGTCAAATGATCACAGTTAGCATAGAGCAGGTATTGTCACTTCTGGCTACTGATCGTTGAAATCAACCTCAATGTCCCAGGGGGTTTGACGTGTAAATAAGAATATAAAGCCCTTTTTTCTATCTAGACTATATTTTCCTATTTCGGAAGTCCATCTGATATATTAATAATATTAATGTTTGACGTCTCCCCTACTATATTTACTTCCTATTATGTTTCCATTTCCCGTCTATTTATCTATCGATCTCACTTATTCTTTATTTTTCTATTTATCTATATATCGAAGCATGTATCGATATATCTAAGCATTTCTTTATCTGTCTATCTATCTATAGATCTATTTATCTCTATCTATGTCTACCTATCGATCTATCTATCCATTTGTACCTGCACTAATCTACCTGTACTT
>BOPN01003597.1:110900-113400 GCA_017312705.2 Penaeus japonicus | reverse complement strand
TCCTCCTCTTCTTTCTTCTCTTTTCTTTCTCTCATCCTCTTCCTCTTCTCCTTCTTCCTCATCTCCTTCTTCCTCTTCCTCTTCCTCCCTCTCCCCAACCGCCTCCTTTCATCTCCATCTACTCTCTCCGTCCTATCTTCTTATTAATTCCACCGCTTTATCCTTACCACCTCCCTCCCTCCCTCCCTCCCTCCCTCCCTCCCTCTCCTCCTTTCCTCATCACTTGCACCCCCCATCCCCCCACCCACCCCACACCTCCCTCCCTCCCTCTCCCCCTTTCCTCATCACTTGCACCCCCCATCCCCCCACCCCCCCCCCACCCCCCCTCCCTCCCTCCCTCCCTCTCTCCCTTTCCTCATCACTTGCACCCCCGATCCCCACCCCCATCCCCCCACCCACCCCCCTTCCCCGGTTCCTTCGAGCGATAGACCCGCAATGGCGATTAAGATTAATGAAGAAATATCTTAGAATATAAAGAGGGTAGCTGAGATTCTGAAGCGTTGCGGGGGGTAGGGGAGGGAAGGAGGGGAGGGGAAGGAGGGATGGAGTAATGGAGGGGAGAGGGATGGAGGGGAGAAGGAGGGAGGGAGGGGGGAAGGAGGGAGGTAAGGGGGATGGAGGGAGGGAAGGGGGGAGGTATGGAGGAGGGAGGAAGAGAGGAAGGGAAGAGAATTGGAAGGGGAAGGGAGAAGGGGGGCAGGAGGATGGCTAGGTGGGGGTATAGAGGGGGAGGAGGTGGTGGAGGAGGAGGAGGAGGAGGAGGAGGAGGAGGAGGAGGAGGCAGGGTAGAGGGGGAGAAGAAAAGCAGATTGGTAGAGCAAGATGATCGGAATTATTATTATCCTTCGTTATTGAAAGAACAGGAAGGGTGGGAGAGGGGGGGGGGGAGGAAGGGAAGCGAGGAAGAGAAAAAATGAGGAGGGGGGGAGGGTAGGGGAGGAAGAGGAAGAATGAGGAGAGGGAGGAGGAAAGGAGGCGAGGAAGAGAAAGAATAAGGAGAGGAGGGGGGGGGGGGGAGATGCAAGGAAGAGGAAGAATAAGGAGTGGGGAGGGGGGGAGGCGAGGAAGAGGAAGAGGAAGAATAAGGAGTGGGGAGGGGGGGGGAGGCGAGGAAGAGGAAGAATGAGGAGAGGGAGGAGGTGGGGGGAGGAAGAGAATGAATGCGGAGAGGGAGGGAAGGTAGGAGAGGAAGAGAAAGAATGAAAAGAGGGTGGGGGAGGGGAGGAGAAAGATGTAGAAGATTTTTTTTCCCCTTTTCTTTTCATTCTTATAAGATGGGGGGGGGGGGGGGGGGAGGGGAGGGGAACCAAGGTGGGGATAGGACGAGCAGGAAAGATAGGGATAGAGGCTAAAGAAGGGCGCCCGAGAGAGGGTCTTCGGTGCCATGAGGAGCCAGGAAGAGCTAATGGGTTTGCCATTAAGTGCCCGTGACCCCCCTACCCCCCACCCCTCCTTCCACCTTCCCCCCTTCCCAGAGAGAAAAAAAAGGAGACGAGGGAATAATGATAACATTAAAGGGAACAGCGAGGGGAAGGAAGGAGAGGAGGGGAAGGAAAGCAAATATAGATCGCCGAAATCAGTTGGAAATGTGTCAGTAGGTCAGTGAGGGAAAAGAGAGGGGAGAGAGAGGGGAGAAAGAGAGAGAGAGAGAGAGAGGCGGAAAGGGACAATGAAAAGGGAGATCAAGCGAGGGGAGGCGAGGTGAGAGAGGGGAGGCGAGGCGCAAGGGAAGACGGAGCTTGATAGGGCGAGAGAAGAGAGAGAGAGAGAGAGAGAGAGAGAGAGAGAGAGAGAGAGAGAGAGAGAGAGAGAGAGAGAGAGAGAGAGAGAGAGAGAGAGAGAGAGAGAGAGAGAGAGAGAGAGAGAGAGAGGGATACAAAAGTGATGAGAAGTGAAAAGGAGAAAAAAAAGTAAACAAATAGGGAACTAGAAGAGAGAGAAAGGACGATGAACGAGAAAAAAAAGAAAGGAAAACGAGAAGAGAAGGAGCGAGGAGGGGGGGGAGGGATCGAGGGGGGACGGATAGAGGGGAAGCGAGCAGGAAGCGTCTACAGCAACGGAGGAAATATAGCCCGTGTCCCGAAAGCTGCCTGCGGCTATGTGCGGCCTCTGACACTCCTTCCCTAAGTGAGCCTCGCCTGCTCTCGCTCGCTCGTTCGCTCTTTCTCTCACCCTCTCTCTCTCTCTCTCTCTCTCTCTCTCTCTCTCTCTCTCTCACACGGTCTTTCTTGCTTGCTATTGCTCTCTTCCTCTCTCTCTCATACCCTATCTCGCTTGCTCTCGCTCTCCCTCTCCCCCCCTCTCTCTATTTCTGTTACTTTCTTTCTCTCTCTCACTCTCTCTGGCTTGCTATCGCTTTCTCTCTCTCTCTCTCTCCCCCTTCCTCTCTCCCATCCTCCTTCCCTCCCTCTCCCCACCCTCCCTCCCTCCCTCTCCCCACCCACCCTCCCTCCTTCCCACCCTCCCAACCCCCGTCCATTCCCCCATCGCTTTCCTCTCA
>BOPN01003597.1:95900-98400 GCA_017312705.2 Penaeus japonicus | reverse complement strand
AGAGAGAGAGAGAGAGAGAGAGAGAGAGAGAGAGAGAGAGAGAGAGAGAGAGAGAGAGAGAGAGAGAGAGAGAGAGAGAGAGAGAGAGAGAGAGAGAGAGAGAGAAAGAGAGAGAGAGAAAGAGAGAGAGAGAGAAAGAGCGAGAGAGCAAGGCAGCGGAGAGCCTTCGCCAGACGAGACCGCCCCGCCGCCTTCAGAAACATGTCGATGATCAAAGCTTCCTTGGGTCGAGTCTTGGGAACACGGTGGCAGTTCGCTCTCGCTTTCTTTCTCTCCCTCTTTCATTCTTCCTCTTCTTGTGTTGCTCTTTCATTCTTTCTTCTTGTTTCTCTCCCTCTTCTACTCTTCCTCCTCTTGTTTTGCTCTTTTATTCTTTCTTCTTCTTTCTTTCCATCTTTTATTCTTTCTTCTTTTGTTGCTCTTTCATTCTTTCTTCTTCTTTCTCTCCCTCTTTTATTCTTCCTCTTCTTGTGTTGCTCTTTCATTCTTTCTTCTTCTTCTTCCTTCTTCTTTTGTTGCTCTTTCATTCTTTCTTCTTCTTTCTTTGCCTCTTTTATTCTTCCTCTTCTTGTGTTGCTCTTTCATTCTTTCTTCTTCTTCCTTCTTCTTTTGTTTCTCTTTCGTCCCTTTTCTCTTCTGTCCTTTCTTTCGTTATCACAAGTTTTCTTTTTTTTACAGTCTATTGTTTTCTTTTCCTTCTTTCTTTCCATCTCTCGTTTGTTATTTCGTTTTTTTCGGTAGTTTTCTTTCTTTCTCTCACTTCCACCCTTTCATTAGTTCGTTCTTGTATCTTTGTTTTCTATACGTCGTTTTTTATAACATTTATTTTCTTTCCTTCAAAATTATGAGTAAATAAGAGAACGAGAGAAAATGAGAAATCTCCTATCTCTCTCTGTCTCTCTCTCTCTCTCTCACTCATTCACTCTCTCTCTATCCAGCTATATAAAAAAAAATCCCCCCCTTAAAGATAAAAATAAAACGAGAGAAAGGGGGTAAAACGTCAAATCTAGGTTAAAAGCATAAAAAAGAAGGTCCTACCACACAGGCAGACAAGGTCAAGCAAGCAAAAGCACAGGTCAAGCAGAGAACTCAAACAGGGGAGGAGGGGGGGAGGGGGGGGAGATGGAATCTTTTGTTCTCTCGCTCCTTCGTCTTACAAGGAGGTAAAGGGCGGGGAACATCACGCTTAAATCGCGATGCCTTGGACTCTCTCTCTCTCTCTGTGTGCCTATTTCTCTCTCTCTCTCTCTCTCTCTTCGTCTACTTCTGTATTTCTGTCTCTTGCTTTCTCTCTCTCTCTCTCTCTCTCTCTCTCTCTCTCTCTCTCTCTCTCTCTCTCTCTCTCTCTCTCTCTCTCTCTATATATATATATATATATATATATATATATATATATATATATTTCACTCTGTCTCTCTCTCCGTCTATGTCTCCCTCTCTGTCTCTCTTTCTTTCTTTCTCCTTTCTCTCTTTCTCTCTCTTTCTTTCTTGGGAGGGGGTGGGAGGTGCGAATGTGTATATTTGAGAGAGAGAGAGAGAGAGAGAGAGAGAGAGAGAGAGAGAGAGAGAGAGAGAGAGAGAGAGAGAGAGAGAGAGGGAGAGAGAGAGAGAGAGAGAACCACAGACAGACATACAGACAGACCGAGCGGGAAACATTATACCATAACCCCGAAGTCTATTTTGGACACATGCTGACATATATTTCCAAAGTTCAAAGTCTTTCCTGCAGCGTTCGGCGAAAGATGAAAGAGTGAGATTGCTGACTCACTCTTAGGAATTCTGGCAGCTTGTTTTTCACCCTAAAATTCACCCCTTTCACTCTAAACACGGCGTTTTCTCTCTCTCTCTTAGGAATAAAGAAGAAAATGAAAGGAAAGAGAAAGAAAAGAGAAACGAAATAATCAAAAAATAAAGGATAAACAAAAAAAAAAAAAAAAAAAAAAAAAAAAAAAAAAAAAAAAAAAAAAAAAAAAATCACACTTTCAAACAACATATACCCTTTATTGCAACTTGTTCTTCACCCTATGCATCATCACCCTTCCACCCTATGCACCTCCTTCTTCCTCGAAGGATGGCTCTAGGGGGGGGAAAGGTGGCTCGTAAGGGAAAGAGTGATAATGTGTGGTTTCCGAAGGGTTGAGGGAATTGATTGCTTAAGGGTGAGAGAGTGAAGCATCGGCCGGGCAAGTTGAAGCAATTTCCACTTTGCGAATCCTTGTTATTCACCGTGAAAATCAAATGATTGGATGGAGACATACTATACAGTCCCTGAATGATTCTAGCGACGGAGGTTATATGATCGGGAGAATCACACGTCTATATCCCATGATTTTAAGATACTTATACTTTTATTATTGTAATGCATTCCTTATTTCAAAGGACGCATGGCTTTCGAATCTATTTCGTACCCTGCGTTTCGATTCTATGCTTCAGATCATATGATGATATTCCTCTTAAGAGTGAATCCTTTTTTACTTATCGAATCGACCAGAGATTCGAA
>BOPN01003597.1:85900-88400 GCA_017312705.2 Penaeus japonicus | reverse complement strand
GAGAAGGAGAGAGAAGGAGAAGGAAAAGGAGGAGGAGGAGGAGGAGGAGGAGGAGAAGTAGGAGAAGGAGGAGGAGCAGGAGGAAGGGGATTAAGAGGAGGAGGATGAAGAGGAGGATGAAGAAGAGGAGGAGGAGAAGGAGAAGGAGAAGGAGAAGGAGAGAGAAGGAGAAGGAAAAGGAGGAGGAGGAGGAGGAGGAGGAGGAGGAGGAGGAGGAGGAGGAGGAGGAGGAGGAGGAGGAGTTGATCCTCCACCCCTCCGCCTACCCCCCCCCCTCCCCTTACCTTACTGGAGAGACTCTGGGTGCAGTCGGATCAATGACGAACAGATGTTGTTGGTACGACTTCGAGGGAGTGGGGAAGGGGAAGGGGGGGAGGAGGGGGAGTGGAGTGGGGAAAGGGAAGGGGAAGGGGAGGAGGAGGGGGGAGTGGGGAAGGGGAAGGGGAGGAAGAGGGGGGAGTGGAGTGGGGAAGGGGAAGGGGAGGAGGAGGGGGAGTGGGGGAAGTGGGAAAGGGGAAGGGGAAGGGGAGGAGGAGGGGGAGTGGGGGAAGTGGGAAAGGGGAAGGGGAAGGGGAGGAGGAGGGGGAGTGGGGGAAGTGGGAAAGGGGAAGGGGAAGGGGAGGAGGAGGGGGAGGGGGGGAGTGGGGAAGGGGAAGGGGAAGGGGAGGAGGAGGGGGAAGTGGGGATGGGGAAGGGGAGGAGGAGGGGGAAAGGGGGAGGAGGAGGGGAGTGGGGAAGGGGGAGGTGGAGTAGGGGAGGAGGAGGGAGTGGGTGGGGAAGGAAGGGGAGGGGAGGAGGGGAGTGGGGGGGGAGTGGAGTGAAAGGAAGAAGGGAGGGGGAAGGGGAGGAGGAGGGGAAGTGGGAAGAGAGGGGAAGGGGGAAGGGGGAGGAGGAGGGGGAAGTGGGGATGGGGAAGGGGAGGAGGAGGAGGGGGAGGGGAGGAGGAGGGGGAGTGGGGGAAGTGGAGTGGGGAAGGGGAAGTGGAGTAGGGAGGAGGGGGGAGTGGAGTGGGGAAGGGGAAGGGGAGGAGGAGGGGGAGTGGGGGAAGTGGAGTGGGGAAGGGGAAGGGGAAGGGGAGGAGGAGGGGGGAGTGGGGAAGGGGAAGGGGAGGAAGAGGGGGGAGTAGGGGAATGGGGAAGGGGAGGAGGAGGGGGGAATGGGGAAGGGGAAGGGGAGGAGGAGGGGGGAATGGGGAAGGGGAAGGGGAGGAGGAGGGGGGAGTGGGGAAGGGGGAAGGGGAGGAGGAGGGGGGAGTAGGGGAAGGGGAGAAAGGGGAGGAAGTCGAGTGAGGGGAAGTGGGAAGGGCGAAAGAGTGGGGAGTCGAATGAGGGAAAGGGGGGGGGGGAGGGGAGGAAGTCGAGTGAGGGGAAATGGGGAAAGGGGAAGGGGAGAAAGGGGAGGAAGTCGAGTGAGAGAAAGTGGGGAAAGGGGAGGAGGTCGAGTGAGGGGAAGTGGGGAAAGGGGAAGGGAAAGGTGTTTACGATCTTTTCTTTACATCTTTCTCAACTCCAACCTTCACACCCTCTTCTTCCCCCCCCCCCACCCACCCCGCTCTCCCCTCTTCTCACGGTCCTCTCCCCCCCCCCCCATCCCCAGCACCTCTCCCTACCCTCGACCCCATTCCTTCATTCCATTCCGTGTGCATGCAAGGTGATGCAACGAAATAGTTTCACTTAACAATGAATGTCACGGAAGAGAGGGGAAGGGAAGAAGGGGAGAGAGAAGAGGAGGAGGAGGAGGAGGAGGAGGAGGGAGAGGAGGAGGAGGAGGAAGAGGAGGAGGAGGAGGAGAAAGAGGAGGAGGAGGAGAAAGAGGAGGAGGAGGAGGAAGAGGAGGAGGAAGAGGAGGAGGAAGAGGAGGAGGAGGAGGAGGAGGAGGAGGAGGAGGAGGAGGAGGAGGAGGAGGAGGAGGGAGAGGGAGGAGGAGGAGAAGGAGGAGAAGGAGGAGAGGGAGGAGGAAGAGGAGGAGGAGGGGAGGAGGAGAAGGAGGAGGAGCAGGAGAGGGGGAAGAGGGGAGTTAGACACGCACACCCCATCCCCATCCCCACTACCCCCTCCTGTCCCTCCCCCTCCTATTCCCACAATGACTCTTTTAATTTGCCACTTGTTCACACGTTCTCATGATTACTCGCACGCACAAACCTTCTCTCACGCGATTCCTTGTGTTTTCGCGCGAGTTCTCGTATTTCTTTCTCACGAGAAGTTGTTTTTTTCTTCGTTGAGACTGCATTTCGTGGTATATCGTGAGATTGTGTGGTATATCGCGGGATTTCGCGGAAGGTCGTGGTTTTCCGTGGAATGTTGCGGGATTTCGTGGTATTTCGCGGGATTCCGTGGTATATCTCGCGATTTCGTGCTGTATCGTGGGATTTCGTGTGAAATTGTGGTATTTTTGGGGATCTCGTGGGACCTCGTGGTATATCGCAAAATTTAGTGGCAGAGCGCGGGATTCTGTGGTATATCGTGGTATCTTAGGTAAGTCACAGCACTTTGTGGAAAAC
>BOPN01003597.1:35000-37500 GCA_017312705.2 Penaeus japonicus | reverse complement strand
CCTTCCTTGTTCCCTACCCTCACCACCCTCCCCCTCTCCCTACCTCTCACTCCACACTACCCCCCACCCCTTCCTCCCATCCCCCACCCTTTCATTCACCCTTCCCCTCCCCCCTTAACCCTACCTTCCACCCACCCACACTCCATCTCATCACTCTCCCTCCCACCCCGACCTCAGATTTCGGCCCTGGATAGTGAAAGGGAGGGAGGGGAGAGGGGGGAGGGGTTGAAGGAGGAGAAGGAGGGGAAGGAGGAGGAGGAGGAATATCAGGCCTTTAAATTCCGGCAATATTGACAACTCGCGCAGTGCCACCGAACGGCCGGGCACATGTGGCACTCTGCTTTCCGATGGCTCTATTTTTCGCGGGTTTTGTTTAACGAAATTCGGGATTTGTGTGGGGGGAGGGGTGAAAAAGATGGGGGGTGGGAAGGGGGGAAGGATGGAAGGAGGGAGGGGGAGAGGGAGAGAGGGAAGGAGGAAAGAAGGGAGAGAAGGAGGGAGGTATAGAGGGGAAGGAGGAAGGGAGGGAGCGAGAAAGGACGGGAAAGATGGAGAGGGAGGAATGGTGGAAGGAAAGAAGGGAAGAGGAAGGGAGATAGGGAGAGAGGGGAGGAGGAAGGGAGGAAGAGAGGGAGGGAGGAAGGAAGTGAAGAAGGGAAAGAGGGAGGGAGGGAGGAAGAAAGAGTGGAAGGGAGGAAGGAAGGGAGGGAAGGAGAGAGGGAAGGAAAGAGGGAGGGAGGGTGGGAGGAAGAGAGAGAGGGGAAGAGGGAGGAAGGGAAGGAGGGAGTGAGAGAGGAAGGGAGGAAGGGAGGAAAAGAGAAAGAGGAAGGAAAGAATGAAAGGAGGAAGGGAGGGAGGGAGGGAGGGAGGGAGGAAGAGATAGAAAGAGGGAGGGAAGAAGGAAAGAAGACAGGAAAGGAGTGAGGTAGGGAGGGCGGGAGGAAGGAAGGAAGGAAGGAATATAGGAAGGGAGGGAATAGAAATTTGTTATTTAATCCTTCGTCTAAACTCTTTTTATCCTTATCATTTATACCGTTTTCAACATTATTTTTTTTGCTATTATTATTATTATTATTATTATATTAACTGTTGTTCTGGTTATCGAAATCATTATCATTATCTTTTCAATAATCAACCGTCCTCCCAACTTTACATTAACAATATGTATACTTAAATCAGGTAAAACAAAAATGTATCAAAAATATATTCGGCCTCAGAACTACATGTCTTGTACCGAATGTCACTTATAAACGTCTAAACATTCCCCCAGAGACACAAAGAGAGAGAGAGAGAGAGAGAGAGAGAGAGAGAGAGAGAGAGAGAGAGAGAGAGAGAGAGAGAGAGAGAGAGAGAGAGAGAGAGAGAGAGAGAGAGAGAGAGAGAGAGAGAGAGAGAGAGAGAGAGAGAGAGAGAGAGAGAGAGAGAGAGAGAGAGAGAGAGAGAGAGAGAGAGAGAGAGAAAGAGAATCCATCCAAAATCTTTTTACACAAAGAGTAGCCATGCACCATGATCATATGGGATTAACAAAAACATACCAACTGCATATTACAAGTTTTGAAAACAAAGCTTTAGGGTCACAAGAAACTAAAACACAATAGTTGACATAATATCTAAATAAGTGTTGTTATCTAGGATTAAAGAAATACTCCCTAAATTTAGTCTTCAAAAATAACCCTTCTAGAGGTATTTCTAGTATCATGAGAATTACAGTGTTTGAATCCCAAGATCATAGGCCCTTGGATTGGCATTGCTCTTGCCTCCTGTGTCCGAATGTGATCTTTTGACATGCAAAAGTATTATCTTGTCTTTTCCGAACGCCTGTTACACTGCCCATTGTTTGTTGGGGGAATAGCCAGCGAGGGTATTCAAAGTGTGTGATTTTATGAATGAGTATATATCTGTTATAGTTACATTTTGTGTTGGACTTGAAGAGGAGGACGGGGGGGAGGGAGAGGGAGAGGGGGAGGGAGAGGGAGAGGGAGAGGGAGAGGGAGAGGGAGAGGGAGAGGGAGAGGGAGAGGGAGAGGGAGAGGGAGAGGGAGAGGGAGAGGGAGAGGGAGAGGGAGAGGGAGAGGGAGAGGGAGAGGGAGGGAGAGGGAGAGGGAGAGGGAGAGGGAGGGAGGGGAGGGGAGAGGGAGAGGGGGAGGGGGGGGGGGGAGAGAGAGAGAGAGAGAGAGAGAGAGAGAAGAGACAGAGACAGGTATAGATAGATATATAGATAGAAAGAGGGAGAGAGAGAGAGAAAGAGAGAGAAGACAAAAGAAAGACACGGAGAGAGAGAAAGAGATAGGAGAGAGAGAGAGACAGACCAACAGATAGACAGACAGATCGACCATCGATCAACACAGATAAGCAAACAGATAGACCGAAACAGATCAACAGAGACAGACAAAGAGATACAAGCATCCAGACGCTCAGACAGACAGCTAGCCAGACAGACAGAGACCGAGAGATAGAGAGCAAGAGCGATTAAGAGAGAGAAAGAGAGAGAGAGAGAAAG
>BOPN01003597.1:25000-27500 GCA_017312705.2 Penaeus japonicus | reverse complement strand
CTAAGTCATCACAGATCTATTCCAAAACACAGTGTTATTCTAGAGAACTCGGGAGATTTCCATACGAATATCCCTTGAGCATAAAATTCAATAGCATTTCTTACGTTAATTTATCAAGACAATTAATAGTCTTTCACATTCACCTGTTCGAATTTTGTCCCTGGCTTCGACGTGGGGTTGTAATACATATCTCGACATCAACCCTGCTCACTCTCACTCTTTCCCCCTTTTTTCCCCTCCCTCCCCCTTTCGTCGTCTATTTTAACTCTTTTTTTTTCGAGTGATTCGCTGGAAAAATACCAGGCTTAAAGTAACAGTGTTGAGCGAGTAAAATAATCATTATATCTCTCCGACATTGTGCCTCCCACGCATTCACAGAAAACGGACACACTTCCCACCGCGTTCGATTCGGCGGATTCTTTTTCTTTACTTTTTTGGGTTTTTTTTTTTCTTCTTTTTTTTTTTTTTTTTTTTTTTTTTTGGTGTTCACTTGTTCCCGGAAAACCAATGGGATTTCAACATGCATGGCTAAACGAATGAAGCAAATTCAATATAAGAATGTGTACTGCATTCGTGGTCGTGACTGTGTGCATGTCGGTATGAATATGTGTGCGTTTGTATTTTTTAAATTATTGATAGTATTCATGAATCTCTCTCTCTCTCTCTCTCCCTCTCTCTCTCTCTCTCTCTCTCTCTCTCTCTCTCTCTCTCTCTCTCTCTCTCTCTCTCTCTCTCTCTCTCTCTCTCTCTCTCTCTCTCTCTCTCTCTCTCTCTCTCTCGCTTTCTCTCTCTCTCTATCTATCTATCTATCTATCTATCTTTATCTCTCTCTCGCTCAGTCTCTGTCTTTATCTCTCATTCAGTCACTCACTCACTCACTCACTTATTCCCTCCTTCATCACTCACTTACTAATTCCGTCACTCACTCAATCATTCACTCCCTCATTCCCTCACTCACTCGCTTACTCACTCATTCACTCACTTACCCCCTCCCTCATTCTCTCACTCACTCACTCATTAATTCCATCACTCATTCAATCACTCACTCCCTCATTCCATCATTCACTCACTCACTCATTCCCTCACTCATTTACTCCCTCCCTCATTCTCTCACTCACTCACTCACTCACTAATCCCATCACTCACTCAATCATTCACTCCCTCATTCACTCACTCATTCACTCACTCATTCTCTCTCTCGCTCCACCCTCCTACCCATCTCTCCCCCTCCCCACCCCCCTGCCCCCTCCCCACCATCACCCCTCCCCCCCACCCCCTAAAAAAAAACACACCCTCACGCATTACCCGCCGAAACATACGTGGCCCTTCCGTTAACAAGTCCGTGGAAATGTTCTCAGCCAATCAATACCGACGTCTTGACGGATGCTCGCGTTCTAAGAGGCCGGGGCGGCGAGCGAACGGTGCCGCGACTCAGTCTCCGGTCGCGCTCGCTCCCTCGTGCCCTCTCAACGGTTTCGAGGCCGGTGAATCTCACTCGGGTGTTGTGAGGGAGGGAGCGTGGGCGTGGGGGTGAGGGTGGGTGGGGTGGGGGGTGGGCGTGGGGGTGAGGGTGGGGTGGGGGAAGGGCTAGGCGCTTTGTCATTTGGTTTAATGTAGGTGTTGGGTGTTGGGTCGATCATATCTGTCTGCCCCTTTTTTTTTTTTTTTTTTTTTATCTATTCAAATTTGTGTAATCTTTTAATCTTTTTTATCTATTCATATCTGTCTGTTTGTCCATCCGTGTCTAATTGATCTGTTAGGCTAGTTATTTCTATCTCTTTGTCTATATTTACATCTATCTATCTTTATGACTATATATCAATTTATTTATTTATCTATCCATCTATCTGGTATCTATGTAGCTCTCCATCTGTCTAGTATCTTTCTCAATCTCTCTCTCTCTCTCTCTCTCTCTCTCTCTCTCTCTCTCTCTCTCTCTCTCTCTCTCTCTCTCTCTCTCTCTCTCTCTCTCTCTCTCTCTCTCTCTCTCCTTCTCCCTCTCCCTCTCCCTCTCCCTCTCTCTCTCTTTCTTTCTATATATATCTATCTATCCATCTATATATCTATCTCCCTCTTCCTCTCCCTCTCCCTCTCCCTCCCCCCTCGCCCTCTCCCTCTGCCTCTCTCTCTCTCTCTCTCTCCCTCTCCCTCTCCCTCTCCCTCTCCCTCTCCCTCTCCCTCTCCCTCTCTCTCTCCCTCTCCCTCTCTCTCTCCCTCTCCCTCTCTCTCTCCCTCTCCCTCTCCCTCTCCCTCTCCCTCTCTCTCTCTCTCTCTCTCCCTCTCCCTCTCTCTCTCTCCCTCTCCCACTCCCTCTCCCTCTCCCTCTCTCTCCCTCTCCCTCTCTCTCTCTCTCTCTCTCTCTCTCTCTCTCTCTCTCTCTCTCTCTCTCTCTCTCTCTCTCTCTCTCTCTCTCTCTCTCTCTCTCTCTCTCTCTCTCCCTCTCTCTCTCTCTCTCTCTCACTCTCTCTCTCCCTCCCCTCCCCCTCTCTCTCTCTCTCTC
>BOPN01003597.1:7500-10000 GCA_017312705.2 Penaeus japonicus | reverse complement strand
CTCTCTCTCTCTCTCTCTCTCTCTCTCTCTCTCTCTCTCTATCTATCTATCTATCTATCTCTCTCTCCATCTCTCTCTCTCCCTCTCTCTTCTCTTTCTATCATACTCTTCTTCTTTTCCTCACTCCCACAAAAATATAACAATGTACACGGTTTCCGAACACACAGGAAGGCAATTCTAGTTTGGAGAAATACGCACTCCCTTATTTTTGTTAATGAATTCCCAGTGACTACGGCCATTCACAACTTTTTTTCACGAGTGAACTTTGCAGTCCAGTCCGCTAATCTATGCATCACTCGACCCCGGGCTTTGTGCGTAGAGAAGGGCGAACGAAAGGCAACATTGGCTGGAAGAACCAGTGTGGTGCTGTTTGAAGGGGAACGCCGCGCTATAAAGTTATCCTTATCTTATTCCATGCATCCTAGAATCCCGACCATAAAATGAATTTTCTTTGTCTTCTTCTCCTGCAGGTTGGATGGAGGAGGAGACGCGCATATGCTCACACTCGGCGCCTTGTCCTCTAACGAATAATTCATATACTAATCATGCTTCAATATTTCATTTTTCCCGCGGTCGACATCTTATTAATGCATTTAAAAAGCTCGACGTTGTATTATAGCCGTAATTCACGCAGGAGGAAGAGGAGAAAGAGGGAGGGTGGGGGGGAGGAAGACGGAACAGCACCATGCAGCGGTGCCACGTCTACGAATGCACTTCGGATGCGGTGTTGCCACACAAACGAGCTCTGGCATGGCGGTTTTAGATACTGCTATGTATGCAAAGTGATTCTAGCAGTGGAATACATTACAGCCGAGGTTACAGTGACGACAGTGCCCAATAGCAGGGTGTGGCTCGAGTCCTCCTGAACAAAAGGGGACTGCAGCTTCACCGCTGTTCCTCGGAAGGAAATTCTGTCGTCCGTTGTAAAAATCGGAAGTGAAACGTTCGGATGACTGCACCTGGCGGGAACTTTTGCCGTAAAACTTGCACAGCTAACACGCCCCTCCCCCTTCCCCCCTCAAAAAAATGCATGACGCGTACCTAATTGCCTTCTCGCCAAGATAGGAATACAGTCTACAAACACCATGGTGAACTTATCTTAATCCAGACAATGCAAAGAGTAAATCAGTACTTTTTACCCTCGAGAGACACTCGAACAAGAGCATCGCCAAGCGTATGAAATGAAATAGTTTTTTTTTTTATGTTATTATTGTATCTTTAGTATTTGAAATTAAAAGAAAAAAATATATATATGCAAAAGCCAGACCTCCATTAAAAGAATAAAAGATAAGAAAGTAATATCAACGTTGGCAAAATGTGGAAAAGGAAACCGCATTAGGCGATGTTTCCTCTGTAATATCAGGCTATAAAGCAATTTAAGAGCAAATGTAACGAGACGCGATGAAAATACGTAAAATAATGAAGAGGTGTGTGTGTGGCGGGGGGGGGGGGGGGGAAGCTGTCTGTTTTGTTGCATACAGAGATACATTCACACACACACAAACACACACACACACACACACACACAAACACACACACACACGCACACAAACACACACATACACACTTAAAATATACATCCATACATACACACATAAGCATTTGTATATGTATCCACTACTGTTTGTGTGTACGTTAAGTAACTCATGCAAGACCAACAATTTCCCAGCTCCAATTTTGCGGGAAGAGCAACGCAGATTTACATTTATTAATTGTCAGCAGTCGATTAAATGATTCGTCAGTTAGTAGTCAAAGGTGATAAACAATTCCATCCGACTCGACAGCATGACCTTTCCAAATGATTTTCATTTATATGAGTAGATTATGTATCTATACTATGTGTTTATATATATATATGTATATATATATATATATATGCGTGTGTGTGTGTGATATATATATATATATATATATATATATATAACTACATATGTATATATATATATATATATAATTATATATATAATATATAATATATATATATATATATATATATATATATATATATATATATATATATATATATATACACATATATATGAATAGACAGAGAAATAAATAAATAAATAAATATAAAACATAAAAATATATACATACATACATACACATACACATATGAACACACAAACACACACACACCTCTCTCTCTCTCTCTCTCTCTCTCTCTCTCTCTCTCTCTCTCTCTCTCTCTCTCTCTCTCTCTCTCTCTCTCTCTCTCTCACCCTTTCCCTCACTTTTTCTTCCCCCTGCCTCTCTTCATACCCATCCCCTTCACCCATCCCCCCTACCCCCTGCCCCAACCTCCAAGCCCCTATTACCCCCCCTCCCCCTCCCCCTTTTTTCCTTGGCTTCGTGTCAAGAACACTCGGGCGTTCGGCTCGGTGCTCTCGAAAATAACATTCGTCATTTGAATACGAAAGACCATAGATTACGAAGAGATTACGGTCGGGGGATGAAAATGAAGACAAATTCGAATATAAAAGGAAGAATAGAGAGAGTG
>BOPN01003596.1:107500-120000 GCA_017312705.2 Penaeus japonicus | reverse complement strand
GTGTCTTACTTTATATATATATATATATCTATATATATATATATATATATATATATATATATATATATACATACATATATATATACATATATATATATATATATATATATATATATATATATAATATATATATATTCTATCTCTATCACTCTCTCCCTCTCCCTCCTCTCACTTCTTCTCCCTCTCCCTCTTCCTCCTTCCCTCTCCCTCTTACCCTCTCCCCCTCTCTGTTTACGAAGCAAGAGTGTCGGCAAAGTGCTTTGATGATGCATGGCGGCAGCATATGTCAATAAATCTCCTTGAAAAAAATTGACGCGGGGGGGGGAGGGGTAGTAGGAGAAAGAAAAGAATGAGGAAAAATAAACAAAGAATAGTTATACATGAAACAATGACGAACTAGCCGATATGTGTAAATACAGACTGATGCGTGGTTAAAAAACAGTTACATTTTCCGCTTAGAAATATTACACTACTATGCTTTTAAAATGCGTTGATAAGATGTGATTCGATACATGTGCTTGTTTCTTTGTTTTCCGTGCTTTTTTTCTTTTAACTTTCGTGATCATCGCCCATCGCCATTCTTAACGGCACTCTTCACACAGCTTGACGGGTGGGGAGATGCAAGTGGGCTGGGGGGAGGGGGTAGAGGGAAGGGGAGAGAGGATGAAAGGGGTGGAAGAAAGAGTGGTGAAGGAGAAGGTAGGATGCAGGGGTGGAAGAGGGAGAGGAGGAGGGGAGGTGGGAACAGGAAGGGGAGGGGGGGAGGATGCAGAGGGTGGAAGAGGGAGAGGAGGGAGGGGAAGGGGAAGGGATGGGAGGCGAGGGGGGTGGAAGAGGGGAAGGGGAGGTAGGAATCAGAGGGTAGAAAAGGGAGGAGGATGCAGGGGGTGGAAGAAGAAGGTTAGAGGAGTGAAGACTTTGACATCACTTGGCTCTTATCTCCGGCAAGTTGAGACGGAAGATTTTTCCTTTTCCTTCTCGTGCCTTTTTTTTTCTTTCTCTCTTTGGAGCCCGTGATTTTTTTTTCTTTTACCTCGTGAAATCTTTTCCTCCGAGAGGTAGGTGTTGGTAGTGATTTCCGAACGTGTTTTGATGGAGTGCAATAAAGTTTTGTTTTTCAGACTGTTGTTTATGGTACGTGATCGAGGGTGTGTTAGGGAGAGAGAGAGAGAGAGAGAGAGAGAGAGAGAGAGAGAGAGAGAGAGAGAGAGAAGAGAAAGAGAATAAAGTCACATATACCAACCACATACAAAGAAAAGAAGTTTACAATTACAAGCGACTTAAAAAAAACACATAGGAGGGAGGGTAAGAGGAAGGGGGAGGAGGGAGGAGAGAGGAAAGAGGTCCCCTCCCTCCCTACCCCTACCCCCTTTTCGTCTCCAGCCTCCCGATTCGGACGGTCCTTCGCAGAGTGCCATTTCGTGTTACGTCGGACTCTCGCCGGAACCGCTTTCCCGTAGCTCACTTTCCCTTGCCGTTTCCCAGGCCTGCACGCTTTCGTAGGCCGTAGGGGCGTGTTCTTAGGGCGGCGTGAAAGGGGTGTTATTATTACTATCATTATCATTAGGATGAAGATGTTCATCAGAAAGTTATTATAATATTTTTTATTCATTTTTTGAACGGTAGTGATCAAATTATTTGTTCACAATGAATGTATCATTATATACTAAAAACAGGGTTTGATTCTATAATAACTGTGGGCGCTGTGATAAAAGTATAGGAAATCGACGAAAAATATTTTTAGGATGCCATATAATGAAACATGGCTCGCAAGACCCGTAGATTTGCCTCGCGTCGAAAACATCACCTCGAATGAAGTGAAGACCATATCTTTCTATCGAGGAATTCAGCCAAACAAGTTAAGAAAAAAAAAGAAGAAAAAAGATGAAAAGGAAGATAAAATAAGATCGACAGGGCAATATGAAAGATTTGTTGACTGCCACCTCCCACGGGGAATAAGAACTCTAACGTTAAAAAATAGATCTCATACCTCGCGCCACTCCCACCCTCTTCCCCTCACCTCACCCTCCCCCCCTCCCCACAACCCACCTGAATCCCCCTCCACCAAACCCCAAAACCCCAAAACCCCCACCCCTCTCCCCCTACACGTTTATTTCCCCAGTATTTGCTCCCATTTTTCAGCCGCGGATCGACTGGTGTTTACCGGAGCCCCGACGCCAGGCCGGGACGGATTGATAACGTGACCGCCGCGACGCCCGGGGAATCGAGAGGGATGAGGCTTGCGCTCCACTTCGCGTCTTACCTTTGATAGATTGCTTTTCCTTTTTTTTTTTTTTTATTCGTTTACTGTTGTTGTCGTCGCCGTCATCATCTTTATCATGGTCATCATCGTTTTTGCCTTATTATTGTTTTTGTTGTTATTATATGGCGATTTTTTGGAAGTGAGTAGGAGAAGGAAGAAGAAGAAGAATTGGAGGGGGAAAGGAGCAAGAAGAAGAAGAGGTAGGGCAGGGGGGGGGGGGGGGGGTAGTAGGAGGAAGAGGAGAATTTTAGAGAAAGGAGTTGAAAGAGAAAAAGAAAAGGGATGAAGAAATTTGGAAAAAAAAAGAAAATGAACAGGAGAGCCCAAAGAGAGAGAGAAAAAAGACCAGCTCCGAATATAAGAGAGGAGGGAGGGAAGGAGAAGGTAAAGGGGGTTGGGGTCGAAGTGGTGGGGCTAGGGGTAGGGGTAGGGGGGGATAGGAACCACCCTTTGCCACCGCTTTGTGCAAGTCGCGAGTCTCTTTTTGTAGGCCGCTGCGTGTCGTTCCATACTCTGATTTTTATGTTTATTCTTTTAAGGGCCCGTTTCACAAAGGGAATTTAGGACCGGAGGCGCAAAAGAGATATGTAAATGGGATGGATCGACCTAAGACAGGAGGGGCGATGTTATTCTGATTGGCACTCGTCTCGAATGGCACTGTTTACCGGCTCAGGATTTCGAAGGTCCTGAGTAAAACTTGTCGAAACCTGTTTGGAATTTTGATTCGGAAGTTTCAGCTCCTTTTGTTTTTTTTGTCTCTCTCTCCTTTTCCCGTTTACGATTTTATGTTATACACACCCCCCTTTTTTTTACTATGTTTTTTTTTTTGTTTCCTTTGCCGATTATTTATCCGTTCCGAGATATTTATTCTCTTTATCCAAGGTATTTTTTTATTTATTTATTTTCCAGTTGTTTTATTTCTTCCTTAACTCATTTTCCCTCTCGTTGCCTTATCCCACCTTGCAGAAAATCTTGAAAGACAATAAAGGATCGCGTTGCTTTATCTCGCCTGGCATTTGCAAGAGAGAGTGATTGGGGGATGGGGGTGGAAGAGAGAGAGAGTGAGAGTTAGTGAGTGAAAGAGAAAGAGAGAGTGAGTGAGTGAGTGAAAGAGAGGGAGAGAGTGAGAGAAAGAGAAGTAGAGAGTGAGAGAAAGAAAGAGAGAGAGAGAGTGAGAGAAAGAAAGAGAGAAAGAGAGAGAGAGAGAGAGAGAGAGGAGGGAGGTGGCATGATCCCCCTCCTCCCCCCACCCCCATGCAAGCCGGAGCAGGTGTTGTCGTCGCCTGTTAAGTGTCGTCGTTGGAATGTTCCTGTCGTATTCCTCGCCGCTGTCTTCTGTCGTTATAGTATGTTTTTTTTTCGCTGTCTTCTTCTGTTTATCTTTCTTGTTTATATTTATTCTTATTTTTCTTTATTTAAGAAAATAGACTCCTCCTTTTGCTGCTTCTATTTCTCTCAATTCTCCTCCACCTTCAACACCTCCTCCTCTTCCCTTTTCCTTCCTAACCCTCCTCCTCTGTCTGCTTTACATTCTCCTCCTCTTCCATCACCCCCTCTCCCCTCCTCCTCCATCACCCCCTTTCCTTTCCCCTCCTCCTCCTCCTCCATCACCCCCCTTGCCCCTCCTCCTCCATCACCCCCTTTCCTTTCCCCTCCTCCTCCTCCTCCATCACCCCCCTTGCCCCTCCTCCTCCATCACCCCCTTTCCTTTCCCCTCCTCCTCCTCCTCCATCACCCCCCTTGCCCCTCCTCCTCCATCACCCCCTTTCCTTTCCCCTCCTCCTCCTCCTCCATCACCCCCCTTGCCCCTCCTCCTCCATCACCCCCTTTCCTTTCCCCTCCTCCTCCTCCTCCATCACCCCCCTTGCCCCTCCTCCTCCATCACCCCCTTTCCTTTCCCCTCCTCCTCCTCCTCCATCACCCCCCTTGCCCCTCCTCCTCCATCACCCCCTTTCCTTTCCCCTCCTCCTCCTCCTCCATCACCCCCCTTGCCCCTCCTCCTCCATCACCCCCTCTCCCCTCCTCCTCCATCACCCCCTTTCCTTTCCCCTCCTCCTCCTCCTCCATCACCCCTTCTCCCCTCCTCTTTCACCCCCCTTTCCCCTCCCAAAGCATCGCCGACTTCCCGCCGCTAAAAAGTATAAACCAGAAGAAATTATATAAAGAACGACGACGGAGACCCCAAAGGAGGGGAGGGGGGAGGGGAAGGTGGTGGTGAGGGTGGGGTGGGGAGGCCACACCATACGATGGGTTTAAAGCGAAAAGTGAAGAATGTGAGAGGAGCCAAAGATAACAGGATGTTCTGGAGTCCCTCGAGTGAGTTTCGAACCTTATGTGATCCTTTCCCTGGCTACAGTCATGCAAGTTTCCTCATTTCCATACTAAGTTCGTTCCCTCCTTTGACCCGTTCTCTCTCTCTCTCTCTCTCTCTCTCTCTCTCTCTCTCTCTCTCTCTCTCTCTCTCTCTCTCTCTCTCTCTCTCTCTCTCTCTCTTTCTCTCTCTCTCTGACGTCTCTCACTCTCTTTCTCCTCTCCCTCTCTCACTCTCTCTCTCCTCTCCCCCTCTCTCTCTTCTCTCCCCCTCTATCTCTCTCTTTCCTCTCCCTCTCTCTCTCTCTCCTTTCCCTCTATCTCCCCCCTCTCCCTCACCCCCATCTTCTCTCTGCTCCCTCCTACCTCCCCTCCCTCAGTCTAGTCTCTCTACTCCCTCTCCTTCCTCCTTCTCCCCAGTCCCCATCTCTCCCTCCCCACCCCCTCTCTCCCCTCACCCTTTACCTGTTCCTCCCTCCCCCCAGCCAGGTCCCATTTGAAGGCATCTTCCCCTGACGACGAAGTGTTCATGTTCCTTCGCCCCAGAAGGAAAAGGTGAAGAGGATGTATATTAGCGGGACATGTAAATTAGGAGAGTGACTGAGGAGAGGGGAGGAGAGGAGAGACGAAGAAGGGGAGAGGAGGAGAAGAGAGTTGGGAGGGTAAGAGGGGACCGAGAGAGGAGGAGGAGAGGAGAGAGGGGGACAAAGAAGATAGGGGGGTGGGGAGGGGAGGAGGGAAGGGAGAGGAGAGATGAGGAGACCTAGAGGGGAGGGGAGGAGAGAAGAGGAGGAGACGGAGAGGAGAGTGGAGGAGGGGACATAGAGGGGAGATAGGAAGGGTGAGGAGAGGAGAGGAAGGGGAGGGAAGAGTAGAGGGCAGAGAAGAGAGGAGGAGAGTAAAGTAGAAGAGGAGATATGAAGGAGGAGGAACAGTTCCCAGTTGGGTAGGGGGAGAGCGGGAGGGGGGGTAGGAGAGGGAGTGGGGGAGGAGTCGCTGGAATGGGCGTTTCGTACTGTAATCTGATCTCCTCCGCGGATTACGAGTGGATCATCATGTTCTCTGAAGGAAGAGGAGGAAGAGGAAGGTACTCCCCTGCCCTTCTTCCTCTACGCTGGAAGACTATGATGATGGTGGTGTGGAAGATGGAAGAGGCAGATGGGAGTATGGTGAAGATGGCGAGAGGGAGAGAAAAGGATAGGAATAGAGACGTAGATAGGGCAGAGGGACAGAGGGATAGGTAGAGAGAGAAAGAGGGGCAGGCAGGTAGTAATAGAAAGAAAAAAAAGAGGGAAAGGAAAAAAAAGTTCGAGAAACAAACAAAAAAAAATGAAAATAAGGGAACAGTCACAAAGAGAGAGAGAAAAAGAAGAGAGAGGAGAGGGAGAGAGAGAGTGAAATGAAGAAAAAGAGAGGGAGAGAATCAAATAGGCCCCGAGAGAGCAATATACAAGCAGGAAGCAAGAGAGAAGGAGAAATAAACGAATAAAGAGAGAGAGACAGCGGCAGAGAGCGAGAGGTGTCGCCGCCGCGCACTAGGTCACTGACACTGGAAAGCAGCAATTACAGCGACGCGGCGCGGCCTGGAACATAATACGCAATGGGGCCGTCGCGCTCTGCAACAGGGAACGAACGGCCACGTTGCAGACGTTGAAATACAGATGTCAAGGCGGACGTTGCAATACGGGCGAGGTATTGCAACACGCTGTTAGGATAAGGATTGGCCAGAGCACAAGTTGCAGGCTGGTAAGGAGTGTGGGATTGGAATGCCGGGCTGTGGGTGCTGCAAGTTGGTATCACCTGGAATGGGATCCCCTGGGGCATGTAGGGGGTGGTACTGGGGGCTGGGGAGGAGGTCCTGGAATGAACTGGGATAGCATCGGGGTAGTTATGGTTTATCTATCGTTTTCGCTCTCTTATCTATTTATCTATATGTGCCTCTCTTGCTCTCTCTCTCTCTCTCTTTCTCATTCTCTCTCTCTCTTTCTCATTCTCTCTCTCTTTCTCTCTCTTTCTCTCTCTCTCTTTCTCTCTCTTTCTCTCTCTCTCTCTCTCTCTCTCTCTCTCTCTCTCTCTCTCTCTCTCTCTCTCTCTCTCTCTCTCTCTCTCTCTCTCTCACTCTCTCTCTCACTCTCCCTTCCACCCTCCCCTCCTCCCCTCCTCCCCTCCTCCCCTCTCCCTCCCTTCCTCCCTCCCGCTTACTCTCCCTCCCCTCCCTCTTTCCCTCAGTGGCCGAGGCGGGAGGCGACCCAACCGTGAGAATATTAATCTGAAAGTCAGTCGTCTGGAAATTCTATTGTCATTTTATTTCCTCGGTGATTCTTCATAGAGTTGGGGGAGGGGGGGAGAGGGGGCAGGAGGGGAGTGATTTTTTCCCCCTTGGAAGACGTCGGGGCGAATGGAGGGGAAAAAGAGGCGGGAGTGTGTTGGAGGGGTGGGGGGGGGGAGTGAGGGGCTTGAGAGTAGTTAATTTTTCCCCTCCTCGCCTTAAATGAGATTATTATGGACATTGCTACTGTTGGGCTGTTATCGTCATCGTTAGTTATCGTTATATGATTAACTATAATTAATGTAATATACTCTTATTGTTATTTTTTTATGATTATCCCGTTTTGTTTTTCCAGTGTACTATGTTTTATTAGAATATGTTGGCCTTTATTAACAAGTTCTATTGAATTAGATAGATGAATAACTAGATGTAACCATATTCATATATACATTCCTCTTTCGAGCAATTTAGAAGTTTTCTCAAAGCGAAGCAATGAGGACAGAAAAGGAATTCAGCTCGCGAGCCAAATCCACTTTCCTCTCTCGGGTGTGAACGAGAGGACACGGCGGCCTCATGTTATGCAAGATCGCAATGGCTCCATCATTTGGCCTTGTGTCGGGCGAGCGACGTCAAATTTGGCTGTGGATTTTTTTAAGGTTTGGTGGTAGAAGGGGGGGTAGGGGGAGGGGAGGGAAGGAAGGTAGGGGTAGAGGGGGGTGGCTGCGGATATGGAGGGAGAAGTTGATATAGGAAATTGTAATGAGGGATCTGTTTGTGTTGTATCTGAACCATGAGAATGCACATTTGGGGGAATAATTATTTTCGATCTGTGAAGAGAATATTATTATTATTATTATTATTATTATTATTATTAATCTTATTGTTAATATTATTATTTTTATTGTTGATTATTATTATAATCATTATTATTGTATTTGTCATTATTATTATAATTATTATTGTTATGATTGTCATTATTATTATTATTATATGTATTGTTATTGTTGTTATTATCATTATTATTGTTGTTGTTCTTGTCTTGCACTGATGGCTAGAGTGGAGGGTTTAGAAAAAAAACGGGAAACCACGGTTAAGAAAAAATAAGGGAAGAAAGGAGGAGGGAAGAAAACGAAGGAGAGTGGAGGGTAAGGGGGAGGGGGGGATGGGGGATCCGAAGGGACTGAATAGATAGGGGGAGTGGATGGGGGGGGGGTATATAATAGAGTCGATGATCAATGAAAAGCGAGAGTTTGTAAAGTCTTTAAGATCACACGTCACATAGTTCCGTTGAAAATTGTGTCAAGTGTTGTCATTAAAGGTTTGGTGTTGAAATACGTGAAAGATGTTGATCTTGCAGCGTCCTAAAGTATTTGCCTTTGCCTGGGGTTTCGGTGGTGTTGAGTGTGGTGTGTCTGTTGTTATGGTGTTGAGTATGGTGTGGTTTATGGCGTGTCTGTTGCCGTGGTGCAGGGTATGGTGTGCTTGTTGCCGTGGAGTATCTGTTGACGTGGTGCAGGGTATGGTGTGCCTGTTGCTGTGGTGTGGAGTGGGGTCTGTCTGTTGAAATGGTGTGCAATACGGTGTGTCTGTTGCTATGCCATTAAGTGCGATGTGTCTGTGTTGGCGGATGACGCGACCCTTTTTTATTTATGAGGCATTGAAGACTGAGATGATGAGGTGACACGAGGAGATATGAGGAGAGATGACACTCTTGGGAATCGAGTTATTATCACTCCCGCTCTTCCTCTTCCTCCTCCTTCTCTTGTTACTCTTCCCACTGCTTCATACACGTTGTCTCTTTTTTCTTGTCGTCCTCCTCCTTATTATCATCGTCATCATCATCATCACCATCATTTCCCCTCTTTCCCCTCCTCCTCCTCCTCCCCCTCCCTCCTTCCTGCAGGCACGCAGGCTCCTTATATAGGAATTCCAGGATGATGAATGGCATGCTTGGCAAGACTATTCTCCCTATTCTCTCTCTATCTCTCTCTCTCTCTGTCTCTCTCTCTCTTTCTCTCCCTCTCTTCTCTGTCTCTGGACAGAGAAGGGAGAGAGGAAGAAATAGAAGTGAGAGAGGCTCTTGCTACTTGGAGGCTCATAGAGACTTGGGTTGTGGGACATAGAGTAGGTCGATAGATGTTTATAGATTTTGACGTTAGCTCTGTTTTCTGTTCCACTTGCTCTCTCTCTCCATCTGTCTATCTATTTTTCTCTCTTTCCCTCCCTCCCTCCTCTCCCCTCAGTAAATAGATATAGATGGATAGATAGATATATTCCTCTCTCCACCCAACTTTCACAGCCTAACTATCACAATTAAGGAGTAATATCCAAGGGGGGTATATACGATCATCGAGCGTAGCTGCTTCTTCCAGACTTTTCCCGAAAGTTCCTCGCTAGTTCTCGCCCCCCCCCCTTGCCCTACGTCTCCAAAATTTCCCTCTTCCCTCTCCTTATATCTGCCCTCCATTCCTCAGCCCTCTCTCCTTCTCCCTTCCTTTTACACTCTGTTTCCTAGTCCTCTCCTAGTCCTCAATCCTCCCCCCCCCCATTCTCTAGTATTGTTCCCTCTCGCTACTCTCTATTCCCCAGCCCTCTCTCCCTATCCCGCCATTCTCTAGTCCCCCTCTCACCTCTTTGCCTCCCCCAACCCATACCCTTCCTCTCCCTTCCCTTCACCCCACCCACACCAAATTTTCCCCTTTTTCTCTCTTTTTGACCTCAGTCTTACGCCTTAGGCCCACTTACGCCACGTTGACCATCATTAACTCACAACTGGCCTCTTGCCTCCCCTTCACCCCCTGCCCCTCACCCACTTTCCCTCCAGCCACCCCCTTGCCCTCACCCATTCTTCCGTCCTGCCCTTAAATGTTGGGTCATTTAGCCGAAGTGAACATTTGGGGGGACCAGATAACGAGGTTAAGGAGAGAGAGAGAGGGAGAGAGAGAGAGAGAGAGAGAGAGAGAGAGAGAGAGAGAGAGAGAGAGAGAGAGAGAGAGAGAGAAATTGACAGACATTTCCCCCTTGTCGTAGCCCTCGAAGAACTAAAGGGTGACCCACACAGAGAATCCTACGAAATCCTTCTCTCCTTATAATAATAATGGTTGGAACCATTATTTTTACTTAACCTAAAAAAAGATTGGATTTGAGTGGAAGCTGAAAACAAATTGTAAATCAGACTTTAAGGTGTATGTCATATATTTGTTTTCAAATTGTATACATTTCAATTCGGTATATGACTCCTGTCGTCTGAAGTGCGGCCCTTGGGAAGGATAGAGTTTGGCATCACTGAGATAGAGGGACGGCAGGATAAGAGGATGGAGAGTGAGGGAAAAATAGATAGAGAATTATATATATATATATATATATATATATATATATATATATATATATAGAGAGAGAGAGAGAGAGAGAGAGAGAGAGAGAGAGAGAGAGAGAGAGAGAGAGAGAGAGAGCGAGATAAAGAGAGAGAGACATAGGATGAAACAGAGAGGAAGAGACAAAGAGATAGAAACCAGAGGAAATCGGGATGAGGACAGACATAGAGAGACAAAGATTCGAGTTGTAAAGATGGAATAAAGAAGATAAGAAGTGGGCGTTCATTGTTTGATATATTATGATTTTATTGATTGAGTTCTGCTTATTAACGTTCATCAGGGACCTTCATCTCATTGGTTTTCTCGATTCTGTTGTCGGATTTAATCAACTTTCCATTCTTTTCTTAATAGCAAAGTCTTAGAAATGAAAAAATACTTTTGAATCCCTTCTTTTGCGGGAAACGCCATCTTCTTGAGCCACGTCCGTCGCGCAGCCCAGGGAGAGCCTCCAGATCCTGACAGCCCCGACTTTTGACACCGCCTCACGGCTGACAACATTGTCGACACCACTTAGCGAACGGCATCAATTGCTGATGAAGCTCTCGTTTATCTGGCAACCCCCTCCCCCCCTCCCCCAGAAGGTTCTCCTCGAAGTGCCGTCGGGTATCTGGCAACGGTGCGGCGGCGTGACGCTAACGGGCGCCGTAGCTCTCGGGAAAGTTCTGAATGGATGGCCCGGGGAGGATGTCGAACGGCCATAAAATAATTTGTTTGCATTGGTTGTTATGGCCGTCGGTCCGTTCTCGGGAGGGGGGGGAGGGAGAGGGAGAGAGGGTGGGGGAATGGGAATGAGACAAACAAAGAGAGAGAGAGAAAAAAAAAGAGAGAAAGAGAGAGAGAGAGAGAGGCAAAATTAAAATTATGAGAGAGGAGAAATGAGTAGGATAGGAAGTGAGAAGGGAGGAGGGAAGGCAGGAGAAAGAGAGAGAGAGAGAGAGAGAGAGAGAGAGAGAGAAGGAAAAAGAAGGAAAAAAATATTATAAAAAGAGTCGTTAAGTGTAGCTAGAACAAAATACGAAATGATTGACCAAACGAAGATTAGATTAAGCTCAAAGGTACTTCAAGAGAAAGAACACGGAGAGAGAAAAGGGGAATGAATAAAAACGGAAATGTGACGTCTTTTTCTTTTTCTTTTCTTTTTTAGTATCTAATTTTTAAAGATCCCCTTTTTGTCTGACTGTTAATGAGAAACCTGTTTGTTAGAAGGGAGACTTTCATCCCTCCTCTATCCCCAACCCCTCCCCCTATTCATACCCCTCTCCCCTCCGTCTTTGCCCCCTCCTCCCTTCCCCCGTCACTAAGTATAAAGAAGGGAAAAAGATGAAAAAAAAAATTGTAGCCAAAGAAATGAAATAAAGATGACGACAGGGGATGGAGGGGGAGAAGGGAAGGGGTCATTGATGCCGTCCCATGGGATTTGGAAAAGTTTTTTTCAGCTGGTCACCTCCCTCGCCTATTTCCCTCTCCCATTCTACATCTCCCTCTCTCCCTTTCTACCTCTCCCTCTCTACTTCTCCCTCTCTACCTCTCCGTACCTCCCTCTCTACCTCTCCCGTCTCTCTTTCTCTCTCTCTCTCTCTCTCTCTCTCTCTCTCTCTCTCTCTCTCTCTCTCTCTCTCTCTCTCTCTCTCTCTCTCTCTCTCTCTCTCTCTCTCTCACTCCTTTCACTCATCTCACTCATTCCTCTCATTCTCTCTCCCTCTCTCACTTCCTCCCCCTCCCCCTTCTCTCCCCTTTCTCCTCTTTCCCTCCTCTTTATATTCTTTATTTCCTGGCTCTTTCCCTGCCTTCCTCCCTTCCCTCTGGCCCCATGCCCTCCCCCTTCCCCTCACGCTCTCTGCTTCTCCCCTGCCTCTCTCCCACTTTCCCTTTCTCATTTCACCTCTCCCCCTTCCCCCCTCATGCCATTTTCATCATATATATACATATATATATATATATATATATATATATATATATATATATATATATATATATATATATACATATATATACTGTATGTATGTATGTATGTACAGTATGTATGAAGATGACGAAGAACACACAAACAAATAGATAGCAAGGTAAAGAAGAAAGAAACATACATTATTTTTCTAGGCCTCCATGACCTCCCTCCCCCTCCCCCTCCCCCCATTCGAAGAAAATAGTCCTATTGGCTTTTGTTTCGTCTGGATTAGCTTCACGGGCGGGCTTATCGGCGGGCCAGAACACGGGGCGGGTGGGGGGGGGGGGGCTTTCTATAGCGTTTATTCTTGCTGTTGTTATTTTTGTTGTTGTTGTTGTT
>BOPN01003596.1:95000-102500 GCA_017312705.2 Penaeus japonicus | reverse complement strand
CCCTCCTACCCCCTCTCTCCTCTCTCTTCCCCTTCTACCCCCTCTCTCCTCCCTCCTCCCCTTCTCCCCCCTCATAAAGAACCATCAGTGGGTTGCCAGCGGAGGAGAACAGTTGACAACATCTTTATAGGCTAATAAACTCCTATAGGACCATCAGGATCCCCACCGTGGATTTCATGGAGTTTGGAGCTGGTCCAGATATTCTCTTCTCTCTCACTCTCTCTCTCTCTCTCTCTCTCTCTCTCTCTCTCTCTCTCTCTCTCTCTCTCTCTCTCTCTCTCATATGTATATATCTATTGATGTTTATGTGTGTGTGTGCGTGTGTGCATGTGTGTGAACATCCATATCCTACCTCCTGCCTCTCGTCCATTCCCTTTATCCCCTCTCTCTCAATCGCCACTCTTCTCCAAGGCGGACAGACGAACGTGGCGGGAGGGGATGGGGGAAACAAGTCCGATCGACAAACGGGTATTCCGTGCTGAGTGCTGAGTGGCAGGTAATTAACCCTGCAATTGGCTTGTTGCAGATTCCCCTAGTGGCATTCTGATTGGCGGAGATCAGGTAGTGAGGAATGGGACGGGGGAGGGGGAGCGGAGATGGGCGGGGGAGAAGAGGTAAAGAAGGGGAGAGAATGAAGAGGATGACCCCAATTGTCTGCGAGTTAAATTTTATTTTGTAGAAAAAAAATGATAAAGAGAGACGAAAAGGACAGTAGAAAAAAATGTTAAAGACAAAAAATATTAGTGCAGTCGTGGAAAGAATGCGGGGTGGGGGGGAGAACGCAGAGAGATCAGGGAAGAAAGCAGAAAGGGAGGGAGAGGGAGGAGGAGGCGAGGGGGTTGAAAATGGTGCGGGGGGGCATTAGAAGAGGGAAAAATGGGTAAAGGGGAAGAAAGGGGTAGGAGAAGCTGGAAGAGGATGGGAAGAAGGGAGAGAGAGGAGGAAAGGCAGGGAGTTAGAAGAAGATGCCGAAGAAGGGAGGAGAGGAGGGCCAAGCCATTGCTTAATAATTTATAACTCCTGGAGCCTGGCAATGGGGAACTTTTGATCCTCTTTCGCCGCTCGTCTCAGGAGGGAGGTGGGGTAGGGTGTGTGGGGAGGGTGGGTGAACGGCTCTCAAATCCTGACGGCTGTTTTCTGGGACTTCTCCGATGACCATAAATTCGTGCGAGTAGAAGAGGGATAGCGGGCTGGTCTGTCTTCCTGCCTGCGAGTAGCGAAGAGTGGGTTGGTGTCTTATTGTGGAAAGCGGATAATTTGCTGACTGTCTGTGGCTAAGGGTAAGACCGGGTGTCTGCTGTGTCTGCGGCCGCTTCTTCGTCCGACCCAGCAGCGCCTAATTCAATGCCTGTTCGATTTCTCTTTTGACTGCAATCAATTGAACGGAGGTAGAGGTCGCCCGCTAGACAAGGCTGATGCAGAGTGACTATGTATTTTCCCCTCTTTAGGTCTTAACCCTCGCGACACCTGCCGACACTCGCACCCCCCCCCCCTCTGCTTTCACTCTCCTCCGCGTATAGCAAGAGGGTAAGGGGGTGTTGTGAATTGTGAAAAGAATATAGAGAATGGGAGGGGAGACGGAGAGAGGGAGAGATGATGCAAATACTAATTAGGGGGAAGGGGATGGAAGAGATCAGGTGAGAGAGAGACAGAGGCAAAAAAGACAGACAGACAGACAGGAACATGAAGATGAACAAAGACCAGGAATAATAATGAAGATTTCCAAGCATATAAGAAACGCAAGATAAATAAGGGGGCTTGGCTGTCGTATATAGGGTCAAAGATGAAGAAGAAGAGGAGGAGGGAGGAGGGGAAAGCGGAAGAAGAGGAGGAGGAGGGGGAGGAGGAAGAGGAAGAGGAGGAAGAAAACAAGCTTGAAGGAGAGGGGGAGGGGAGGGGGGACGGGCAGGTTGAAGGCGCTTACGGGAGAAGTCTGTGCCAAGGAGAGGGCCCGCGTTACAGTGGCCGTAAAGCAAATGAAGATCTGTCGGGCGTACTAATGGGGCCTAATGAAGTTAACTGTGATCCGATACGGCTCCCGGGGGATTTGGGCGGCCTTCCCCCGGGCGGGCCCTTGGCGCGGGTCATCCCGGGTCAGGCTGGCGCTCCTTCTTGTCGCTTTGCTCTTTCTTCTCTTCCTTCCTCTGTTTTTATCTTAACTCTTCCTCTTGCCTCTTGCTCTTCCTCCTCCTCCTCCTACTCCTCCTCCTTCGTCTCCCCCCTCCTCTTTTTCCTTCCTCCCCTTCCCTATCTCCTTCCTCATCCTCATCCTTCTTTTCCACCTCCTACTCCATTTCCTTCTTATTTCCCTACCTGGCCTTTTCTTCCTCCTCTTCCTCAACCTCCTCCTCCTCCGCCTCTTCTTCCCTTCCCCTCACCTTATTTCCCCTCCTCCACCTGGGAACAGGGGAAAGCGGAAGAAGTGAAGGAGAAACGTCTTAGAATTGTTTTGTTGATGTTCTGTGTGTGTGTGTGTGTGTGTGTGTGTGTGTGTGTGTGTGTGTGTGTGTGTGTGTGTGTGTGTGTGTGTGTGTGTGTGTGTAGGTGTGTGAGCGTGCATGCTTGCGTACCCATTTGTGTGACTGTGTGTCTCGGCTTTTAAGATGGAAAGAGAGAGAGAGAGAGAGAGAGATGGGTAGAAAGACAAATCCAAGGAAGAGAAAACTCAACTTCAAGTGCACATCGTATGCAATAAATCACCCCCGGGGCATCCGCATCCCAATAAAAACTCAAGGAGAGAAGAGGGAAAAATCGCCAACAATTCCACTCATCCGAGAGAATAAGTCAAAATAAAAAAGAAGGAAAAAAAACACACGCAATATCACTCGTCGAAATCAGATCCGAAGAAAAGATATCGTCAGAAAATGTTTGCTTATAAGATAAGAAACAAGAAAGTCAGCAAAAAATGAAGAAGAAAAGGCAATTTTTACTCATCCGAATAAAAATGTAAGATAAGAAAAGAGAATAAAAATGACCAACAATTTTGCTCATTAGGTTAGAAACGAGAAACTTTTCCGAAAAGAAAAGAAAACAAAAACAAAATAGTCTCCAGTGTTCTAATCGGAAAAGAAAAGCCTCCAAAGACAAAATCGAGTCGAAAAGCGCAAGAACAAAATCTCCAACCGGGCGGCAACAGCAAGCAAGACGCGCGAAGGCCGCCTCGCAGACGAGCCGTTTGACCCGCAGGAGAGCCCTCGCCTCGCCCAGATCCCACACGTCTCTGATATTACGAGATCAAAGCATGGGCGTGGTGTGTCGGCGCCCGCGAAGGTGTTGGGGGTGGGAGGAGCGGGTCTAATGGGCGGGAATGGGTGGGAGATGAGATATTAAGGCGGATGGGGATGAGGATGAAAGATGTTTGGGACGAGGAAGATGAAGGTGGAAGCGAGGAGAGAGATGACGTAGACGAGGAAGACGATGCCGGAGACGAGGAGGACGATGCCGGAAATGGAGGAGGACAGTGCCGGAGACGAGGGAGACGATGCCGGAGACGCTTGGTAAACACGGGGGCGGTTCGGCTGGCTCCTTGATGGATTGTCTGAGGGAGGCTGCGGGAGCGCCGTCGGGGAGGGGCCTCTGCTGCCGGGGCGGGACGCGACCTTGTATTTGGTTGTACTTGGTTGCCCGCTGCCTTGCTTTTGCCATGCCGCTCCAGCTGCCGTCCTGATATTTGGGTTTCGTCACGGGAGATTTGTATGCTTTAGGGACCTGAGTTTGTTTTCATTTGCATCATCATTATTTTCATCATTGTTATCTTCATCTTCATTATCACCTTCGCCTTTATTCATCTTCCTTTATCCATATCATTGTTCTCTCTCCATCCTCTTATCCTCTTTTCCTCGTATCCAGTTTGTCCTCCTCTTCCTCCTCCTACTCCTCCTTCCTCCTTCCTCCTTCCTCCTTCCTCCTTCCAAGACTCCCCCTCTCGACGCTGAGCAAGCAATCGACTTGTGCCTCCTTCACCTGGTCTGACCCCACCCCCTGTCCCCAACCTCCTCCTTCCACTCAGGCATCCTCCCCCACCCCCCAACTTTCTCCCTACCCCCGAATCCCCCTTCCCTTCCCCTAACCCACTTCCTTTCTCCCCCATTGCACTCCCTTCCCCTCCCCCAATCCCCACCTATCAAGTCCCCCTTGCCCCTTTCCCCCTTCCCCCCTCCACCCGGTTCTTGCCCCGCGGCCAACGGAGAGTCGGCTTAAGCACGGAGGGAAATTGATGATTTCCCTTCGAAGAGATTGGAGGGCGGGGGAGGGAGGGGGAGGGGGGAAGGGGGAAAGGAAGAGATGTAAGTTTGGAAAAGGGGAGGAAATAGAGGAAGGGGAAGTTGAGAAGAGGGGGAGAGAGAAGAGAGAAAAGGGAGAGCAAAGAGAGAAGAGAGTGAAGAAAGTGATAAGATAAAAGAGAAGAGAGAGAGAGAGAGAGTGAGAGAGAGAGAGAAAGAGAAAGAGAACGAGAAAGAAAGGGGGAGAGAGAGAAAGAGAACGAGAAAGAGAAAGGGGAGTTACCGCATACAAATGTTAATGCGGCGAGACTTGGTTTCCCAAACTCATTTTGAATGCAATCGCGGCGTGTTGAGGAGGGGAGAGTGAGAAGGGGAAGGGGGGGAGGTAGGCAGGATGTCAGGGTGTGTGTGTATGATCAAACCAACAGGATCTGCTTAATTCATAGATCGTTATCCTGGCTTTTGATTTAGGGGATAAACTATATATATATATATATATATATATATATATATATATATATATATATATATATATATATATATATATTTATTTATATATTTATTTATTTATTTATTTATTTATATTTAGAGAGAGAGAAAAAAAAGAGAGAGAGAGTAAGGTGGGCAGGAGATTGAAATATTTATATTTCAGAACTGACCAAGCTGTAAATGTAGGCTTTTCATTTCCCAGAACCTTTCTTCAGTGAGAATTCTATCCCTCGTACGCGAGTCTTGAGAAATAACGCAATGGATGTGGAGGGGGGGAGGGTCCCTTCCCAGTCGGCTAAGAGGTTTTCGTAAGAGGAAGAGGGAGAAGGAGGATAGAGATAGAGATGGTGAATAATGAAAAGAAGGAGTGTGAAAATAAAGAAGTTGATATTATAGAAAAGGGAAAAATAGAACATATGACAGAAATTGGTAAAGACCCTTTAGCCTAAAGGGAAAAAGTACGTGAAGAAGTAAAGAAGCAAAGAGAGAAAAGAAAGCAAAAACAATAGAAAGAGGAAACAAAAAGATAAAAAGATAAAGGAACGCGAAGGAGGAGATAGAGGAAGACAGAGAGAAAGAGGGGAGGTCGAATGAAGGGAGATAACCTCAACGTGTGTGATTCCCCTCCTTCCTTCTCTCTCCCTCCCTCCCTCTCGACATGGTAATCAACCAGAAAATGATATGATGACAGGGATTATGCAGCTGCCAAAACACCCAGGAAGGAGGAAGGGATGGAGAGAGGGAGGAGGGAGAGGGAAGAGATGGAGAAAGGGATGGGGATGATAGAAGGGAGAGGGAAGGGAGAAGAGAGGGGTGAGGGGCAGAGGGGAGGGATGGAGAGAGGTGTGAGGGTGGGAAGAGGGAGAGGGATGGAGAAAGGGGTAGGGAGGATAGAAGGGAGAAGAGAGGGGTGAGGGGCAGAGGGGAGGGATGGAGAGAGGAGTGAGAGTGGGAAAAGGGAGAGCGATGGAGAAAGGGGTGGGGATGATAGAAATGAGAGGGGAGGGAGAAGATAAGGGTGAGGGAGAGGGAGGAGGGATGGAGAGAGAGAGAGATGGAGAGAGGGGTTGGGGTAGGGAGGAGGGGGAAGAGAGGGATGGAGAGGATGGGAGGAAGGAGAAGGGAAGGAATGGAAGAGGAGAAAGGGATGCGAAGAGATTGAATGAGTGGAAAAGGACAGTGCTGATAGAGATAGATAGAAGAAGAGGAATAGGGAGAGGGAGAAGGCGTAAAAAATATTCGATGCTAGAAGACTACGGAATCATCACCTAAATCCATTTTCAAGTCCTTTTTTTGCTGTTATTTCGTTTTTATTAATCTAAATCCATATTTAAATACAAAAAAAAAAATCCAAACAAAATGAAAGTTGCTTTTCTTACAACATCTAGTGAACCATATTTTCTTAACATCCTATTTAAATTCAAAGGAAAAGAAATGAAAATAAAAAAAATGCCATCGACGCATTGATTCAGTGTTGCTGTCTTCGGCTTTGTGAATTATATTTATGTTGCTTTGATACTTTGTATTTTTATAACGCATTTTCGTGCAGGTAAATTGCGGTTTATGTATTTGCTTGTATGTACTGTTATTGTTTTTTTTCTATTGAATTGATTCATATAATTTGGTTTTGATTTTGTCATTTTGTATTTGTGCGTGTGCACACGCACCCCCCCCCCCCCCCATACACACACAGAGAGAGAGAGAGAGAGAGAGAGAGAGAGAGAGAGAGAGAGAGAGAGAGAGAGAGAGAGAGAGAGAGAGAGAGAGATCAGAGCGAGTGACGTATGGAAGTCGTAAAGTTGGTATTGGATGTGAAATTGCTGTGCGATGGCGGAGGAAGCCGAAGAGGAGGTGGAGGTGGAGGAGGTGGTGGTGATGGCGGTGTTGTTGGTGGAGGTGATGGTGGAAGAAGAGGAGGTGGTGGTGGTGGAGGTGGAGGTGACGGTGACGGTGGTGGAGGTGACGGATGTGGAGGTGGATGTGGTGGTGAAAGAAGAGGTAGAAGAGGAGGAGGTGGTAGGATGAGGCAGGGGGTGGGGGGGGGGGGAGTGTCATCAGTTGTTGAGTTTGTTTATATAAATAATGGGAATTCACGCACACCGCTCTGAAGGGAGGAATTTATGGTGTATGGAGATTAACATGTCTAATGGAAAGGGTAGAAAGAGAGAGAGAGAGAGAGAGAGAGAGAGAGAGAGAGAGAGAGAGAGAGAGAGAGAGAGAGAGAGTGAGGGAGAGAGAGGGAGAGGGAGAGAACAAAAAATGTGTGACAGACAGACAAAAAGGGAAAGCGAAAGAGAGATAGAGCGGTGGGGAGAAAGAAGAAAAAAAAAAAACAGGAGAAAAGAAAAACGAAAGTTGGTGGAGGGGGGCGGGGTGTAGGAGAATGGGAAGAGGATGAAGAAGAGAAAAAACACAGAAGAAGAGGGGAGAGAAGGGAGAGGGGAACCGATGCCTTACTGCTCTCCTCCGACCTGTCACAGGATGCTGGTCTCGCTGAGGGGAGGCAAGTGACCGGAAAACTTATTGGTCTGCCGGACGCCGAGGGAGAGATAGAGAGAAGGAGAGAGAGGGGAGATAGGAATAGGGTGAGTGGATGAGAATTTTAAAGAAAGGGCAGGAGAATCAGGATGAATATGCATGTAAAGATGATCAAAGGAGGAGAGAGAGACAGAGAATGAGAGAGAGAGAGAGAGAAGCAATGACAAGATGAAGCGGCACAGATAAATACCATCAATTATCACCTCCTTCAGCATCCCGAAGACCCCCAGCTTCATCATCATCATTTCCA
>BOPN01003596.1:62500-82500 GCA_017312705.2 Penaeus japonicus | reverse complement strand
TCCTACTCCCCTCCCCTCCCCGTCATCCTACTCCGCGACCCCTCCCCTCCATCCATTATTTTTTCCCCCTTTTCGCTGTTTTTTTTTCCCTTTTTTAAAAACTCGAGGGGCAGCACACTATACGCCCTCTTAAGTGGTACTCGGACCCGCTAAGTGGCCACTTTATTTGTCCGCGCCGACGGTTTATCGCCCACTCGCGCCTGTATTATTGAGTGGCGGGTCGGGACCGCGTCGGGCGGGCGGGCGGCCGGCGTGGCTTCTTAAATACTTGAAGTGATTTGTGCCGAGGCGGGCTTCTTGTTTTGGCCGTCGGGGGAAAGTTTTTTTTTTCTTTTTCTTTCTTTCTTTCTTGGGGGAGGGGGGGGGGTGTATGTTGGTTGTTTAGGTGGCGTGGTTGAGGTTGTTTTAAGTGGTCTGTGCATGGGCTTTATGTTTGTGTTTGTGTGTCGTTTGTTTGTGTTCTCGAGACAGAGAGGAAAGAATCACATTTTCATGCACTTTAACCTTTCAGTCTCTTTAAGTTCCTTTTCTGTCCCTTTATCTCTCTTTTTCTCTCTCTCTCTCTCTCTCTCTCTCTCTCTCTCTCTCTCTCTCTCTCTCTCTCTCTCTCTCTCTCCCTCTCTCTCCCTCCTGCTTTCTCTCTGAAAGAAAGGGCGAGATAATAGAAAGAGAGAGGAAGAGGTTCCCTCCAGACATGACCGATCACCCGCAAATGTTTTGTCCCGAGGAAAATTTCCCGGTGATGAATTCGCATTGTTTTTTCCCCCTTTTGTCTTCGTGCGCTCGCTTCAGTATTGGTTTTATTTATTTATTTATTTATTTTGTTGTCTTTGCGCTTACTAATACGGAACGTTTTTGTGTCTGATTCTGTTGAGGCGTTCGTGTCTCTGTCCATGTTCTTGTTATTGTTATTTGTCTTGTTTTATGAGCTTATTAATGTTTTTTCCCTTATTTTTCATTCTCTTAATTATATACATTTTTTCATTTCTGCATATTTGTTTGTTTGTTTGTTTTTTTCATTTTTTAACAATCTGAATCTCATTTTTTTTCCTTCTGTGCTGTTTAGCAGAGTTGCATTTGGAATTACGTTGCATGGATTTGCATGTGCAACGTGTATCATCTTGCTGGCGAGAAGAAAACAATATGATAGTAACGTCTGTGACTGAGAGAGAGATGTGAAGCGAGAGAGGGATGGAGGGAGGGAAGGGGGGAGTGGGAGTAAGAGAAGAAGAGAGGGAGAGAGGAAAAGATGGAGTGATAGAGTGAGAGAATAAGAGAGTGATTGAGTGAGAGACTGTATCTGCATCACCACTAACAGGAAACGCTATATATACACAAGAGGACACATGAATATTCAATAAAGTTTTAAGCCGTAGCTTGACAGCATTCCCCTCTCTGTCTCCCCTCACTCCTGTGTGTCCCCTACTCTTCTTCTCTCCCCCCTCTCCCTCTCTCCCCATTTCCCCTCACCCTGTCTCCCCTCACTCCTGTGTGTCTCTTACTCTCCGTCTCCTCCCTCACCCCCTCTCACCTTCTCCCCTTCTCTCCTCACCCTCTTCCCCTCTCCCCTTCTCCCCTCACCCCCTCTCCCCTCACCCGGACACACACAGAGTCCCTTCAACCGTGATGTCCAGGCCTGACAAACTTTTTTTTCATTCGGTAATGTTTTTTGGCGCATTTAAATCCCACTGCCATTACCATATTGAGAGAAAGTCAACACTGCTAAAAAAAGAAAGAAAAAAATTGATATGTTTACATTTAATTTTGTGACTGCGTGGGTCTTCTTTTTCGATGGAGCAACGCCTGGTCGGTCGGTGAGTCGGTCGGTCGGTCGTTGTCGGGGTTGTTGCTGGATTGCTGAGATCGGTAGTTGGTTTAGGTGGTTCGTTGAGGGAAACAGCTTTCTTGGTTTAGCCTTTTCCTCCTCTCTCTTTTGCTTTTGTTTTCTCTCTGATTCTCTCTCTCTCTCTCTCTCTCTCTCTCTTATCATTCCTCCTTCCCCTTCCTCCTTCTTCCCCTTCTCCCCTTCCCTCCCTCCCTCCACCCCCTCTACCCCTTCCTCACACCTTTTTGACCTTCCATTAGGTCGTGCATCTAGCCTCTGACCTCGCCTTACGCCCACCCTCACCACCCCCGCCTCCACCCCTACACCACCCCCTAATAATCCCTCCCTCCCAACGTGTTATCTGATAAGCTGATAACCGCGCGTGCATTATTCATAGCCACGCGAGCTGATGAGGCCGCTGTGTTGGAGTTCACGGAGCGCGATGCTAATGACGGCGCTTGACATCTGCATCGCTGTCCCGCCTCCTCGATTTTCTGCACGTGGGAGCTTTGTTTTTGTTTTTGTTGTTGTTGGGGGTGGGGGTGGGGGTGGGGTGGTGGTGTTCGGGGTTTGGTGTGTTTGTTGTTGTTTCTTTGGGGATTTTGTTTGTTTGTTTTGGGGTTTGGTTTGTTTATTGTTGTTGTTTTTGTTGTTCTTATTGTTACTTTGGGTTTTTATTGTTGTTGATACTTTGGGATTTGGTTTGTTGTTATTAATATCATTATTATTATTATTGTAGTAGTGGGAACATTGTTATTGTTAGAAGATATCCGGTCGTGTTGCGGCGATGTTGCAGCTTTCTTCGGGCATTATGCATTTTGTTTGGATATCACTCCGCGCATCACGCCTCCATTTCCACGTCTCTAGGGTTCCCGTGTTCAGGGCGAAGAGCGGAGAGAGGAAGAAAGGGAAGAGGAAAGAGAATATGAAGAGATAAAGAGGAAGGAGGGAGAGGAGGGGGGAGGGGTAAGAAGAAGAAAAAGATGATGATGATAATGATAAAGTAAGAGAAGAAGAAGAAGTAGATAATGATAAAGTAAGAGAAGAAGAAGCATAAGAAGAAGAAGGGGAAGAAACAATATGATGAAGATGATGACAATGAAGGAGAAGAAGTAATCGGATGACAATGATGTTGGTGATTTAAAAGAGCTAAAAGATAAAGAAGAATCACGAAGCAAGAAGGAGGAATCCTCTCGCGTCAGAGGAAAGGATCGGGCGGAGGAAAAAGAAGAAGAAGAAGAAGAAGAAAAACACCCTGAGACTCTTCCTAAGGAGGAGGAGCGGGAAAAAGTCCGTCCGCGTTAGTTTTGCAACGCCCGTGTCCTTTGGAAATGCGGGGAGGGTAGGAGGAGGGGGGAGGGAGGAGGGGGGAAGAGAGATATGGGTTGAGGAGTGGGGTGGGGAGGAGGCAGGGGAGGGAGGGATAGGGGTAGGTGGGGGGTAGAGGATTGGGGAGAAGTTAAGGCACAAGTAGGAGGGGAGGGGTGGGTTAGAGGGACACAAGTAGAGGGGTAGGGTAGAAGAGGAAGAAAAGGGGTAAAGAGGGATAAGGGGGGAGGAGTCGAGGGACACGGGTGTGGGGAGGGGAGAACATAAAGGAATGGATGAAGAAGAAAAAGAAGGAGGAAGAGAAAGAAGAAAAAGAAGAAGGAGGAGGAAGAAGAGGAAAATAAGGGAGGAAGGGCAGAGGGATACGGTTAGGGGGGGAACAGAAAGTGAAGAAGGGAAAGGAGGAGGAGGAAGAAGAAGAAGAAGAAGAAGAAATAGAAGAAAAGGAAGGGTCTTGCCTAGATGTAAAAACCTTCAAGAAGTTGTTAAATGTCGTTTTGATGGGTTGGTTGGATGGGGATGGAGGATGGGGGGGTAGGAGGGGTAGAGTTGAGAGATGGGATCCCCCTTACTCCCTTACCCCTTTGCCTCACTCCCCCACCCCCACTTCCCGTCTTCTTGTGATGCAGGGTCATTATCATCATCTTCATTATAGCTCCCGTTTTTTTAATGTCATTGCCGTTATTTGATGTGCTGGATAATTGCACGGGACAATTGCAACGGTTGCTGTTATTGCGTGCCGTTAATATTTGATTAGTTAGTAGTACTTATTAAGCTCGCTAATTAGCTTGAATAAATGCACAGGCAGATGGTCGTCGTATTTACATACTCATAGACAGGCAATTAGCGAAATAAATTGACAGACAGGTTGACACAGGGTGCTTATTCACGAGCCCAGAGAAATGAATTGATAGACAGTTTTTGATAATTAATAGATCTAGACAGACTGACTGAGTTGGACGCATGTAGACACAAACAATACACACAAATACACACGCACAGACAGACAGAAAGACAGAAAGACAGACAAACGGGCTGACGGACAGATAGATATACAGACAGAGAGACAAAGAGACAGACAGACAACTAGACAGAAAAATAGACAGTCAGAGTGACAAACAGACAGACAGACAGACAGCGTAACATGGCAGAAGGAGAAATAGCAGTGAAACGTAACACACGGGAGCCCCTTCCTGCCGTCCTGTCAGCGCGGACGTCAGCGGCTGTTGCTGACGTGCTCAGTGCTGACTCCCAATGCCGTGTGGCTTTGCGTTCGCGTGTGTGTTTGCGATTGTGTTTGTTCGTATTTAGGGAAGGGCGGGCGGAGCTGAATGGTTCTGTCTTTGTTGCGGATTAGGATGAGCGATCGTTAATGACCCCGCCTTTGTTTTAGCGTTTGTTTAAAGAGGGCGTGATGGCGACGCTCTCACGCCTCGTTGTCGCTGCTTTTGTGTGCGTTCATTGCTCACTAATCGTTTTTTTTTTTTTTTTTTTTTTTTTTTTTTTTTTTGTCTCTTTTCGCTTCGCTTTTGTTATTTATGGGAGGTATAAGCTGGTATTTAGGCGCGGTGTTCATTTCGTCGGGAATGATTAGGTTTTTCGTCCCTGCCTCGTTTTGCTTTTGTTTTAGTTTGTTTTCTTATATATTTCTGGTGTTGGTTTATAGATTGATCGTAGATTCTTTGTTTGTATTGTAGTACCTTTGATACCGACGTTCGGTATGAATGAAATCCTGTTACTCATATTCTGTTTTTCATTTAGCTTTTATTAAGTACATTAAATACAGCATTATATATTTTTCTAATATTGTTAATTATGTTCGCCGTTATGTACATTATACTGCATTTGTATATTACGTTTACCACACATCGTGATAACATATTTATATTGATTTTGGTGATTACGTTCACCTAGATATTAATATTGGTTATAAATTTCACTAGAACTGTATAACATTTCTCATTCTTTGGTTACTACTAGTTGATAACAAAGTTAACAACAATCCTTCATATTTGCATTGCTCATTACGTTCACTATAAACCAGCAACATTTTCTTATACTGCCTTCGTCATGACGTTCATTAGAGATTAATGACCTTTTTTTCTCTCCCTCCCAGGTGAGTGTTACGGAGCGATAAGAAGGCGAGGGGGCGAGGGGGCGAGGGGGCGAGGGGGCGAGGGGGCGAGGCAGAATCTCCTTGGCGAGTCCTCTCCACACTCCCTTCGCCGCCGCCGCCGCAGCCTCCGGGGGTTTCCCAGATAACGCGCATCCTGCACCAGCTGGCGTGAGGACTCCCTTTCTCACGCTCGTTCACAAAAGGCGGCCAGCTGGAGGTATGACCTTGTTGGTATGAGAAGGGGGTCTGTATTATGACCTGTTGGTATAGGAAGGTCGGTCTGTAGGGCGACCTGTTGGTGCAGAAGGACTTGCGTTTGTAATTAGAGATCTGTTATGTCCTGTATGGTTGGTGTAGGAACCTGACGACCTGTATGACTATACAGGTCGTCATCGAGAGTGGTGAGTGAAGGGACCTGGAAACCTGTATTTCACCTTGTATTACGAGCTGTTTGGGTAGCTAGGGGACCTGTACAGATTGCAGGACGACGTGGTGTCACACTGGTGTTACCTGAATCAGGTGTAGAGTGAGGCGGCGACTTGTATTTACATGTATGACGACCGGATATCCTGATACGGCAGGATGATAGGGAGAACGACCCTCTGTCTATGGCTCGGTGAGGAGATCGTATGTGTGTATGTATGTATACATATATATGTATGTATGTATGTATATAGAGAGAGAGAGAGAGAGAGAGAGAGAGAGAGAGAGAGAGAGAGAGAGAGAGAGAGAGAAATATATGTATATATATATATATATTCATATATATATATATATATATATATATATATATATATATATATATATATATATATATATATATATATATATATATATATATATATATATATATATACATATGTATACATATATACATACATATATACATATATATATATATATATATATATATATATATATATATATATATATGCATATATATAAATATATATATATATATATATATATATATATATATATATATATATATATATATGTGTGTGTGTGTGTGTGTGCGTGTGCGTGTGCGTGTGCGTGTGCGTGCGTGTGTGTGTGCGGATACAGAGGTCATTGGACATCTTCGCGCGCGCGTGTGCGTGTGCGTGTGCGTGTGCGTGTGCGTGTGCGTGTGTGTGTGTGTGTGTGTGTGTGTGTGTGTGTGTGTGCGTGCGTGCGTGCGCGCGCGTGCGTGCGTGTGTTGCGTGTGTCTGGAGGAGGGGAGTGCCACGCCTCGGTGCCTTGCCAGCGATAGCTTATCATTAGCTCGGATAATAGCGTTATCCTAATATGGAGGTTAATTACTGAGCACGGATATGGCCGCGGGTCATGGACATGTTGTTTGGAAAGGTGAGGGAATATGAGATTAGTCTCTCTCTCTCTCTCTCTCTCTCTCTCTCTCTCTCTCTCTCTCTCTCTCTCTCTCTCTCTTTCTTTCTCCCTCTTTCTCCCCGTCCTTCCCTCCCTCCCTCCCTAAACCCCATCCTCTTCCCCTTCCTCCCCCCTCAATCCCTCCACCATCCCTCATCTTTACTCACTCACTCAATTACACACACTCTTATATTCACTCACTCCCTTATTCACTCTCCCTTTTTCCCCTCTCTCTCCTTCTCCCTCCCTTACTCCCTTTTTTATTTTCTATTAGCAATCGGGACAAGCACCTTAATCTCCCCCCCCCCCTCTTTTCCGCCCTCCTTCTGCCCTCTTTTTCCTTTCTATTTACGATTAATACTTCTCCTCCTCTTCCTCTACCTCCTCTACCTCCTCCACCACCTCCTCCTCCTCTTCCTCACACCTCCCTCCTCCGCCACCTCTACCTCCACCTTCTCTCCCCTCTTATCCTCCTCAACCTCCTCTCCCTTGCCTTTCCTTCTCCACTACCACCTCCTCCCCCTCCTCCTCTAACCCCCTCCTCCTCCTCCTCCTCTCCTCCGTCCTCTCTCTCCCTCCCTCCCTCCCTCCCTCCCTCCCTCCCTCCCTCCCTCCCTCCCTTTTATTTATCTATACGGGCGTCAGATCGTATAATGTTTGTCGCTGATTAATTGCCTTTGCAACTTTATTGCGAGGAAAACATTGTGATGAAGAGCTTTTAATTGCCTCTCACGCGCGGCTCTAATGGGATCAATTATTCCATCTCGATGTTTTATGATTATCTCGAGTAATGTTAGCGCGTGTCGACTGGGCGCAAGGTAAGCGAAATGAATGTTTGTGGGAGGCGGTGGGGTGGTTACCGGGGGGGGGGGGGGGGTTATAGATATGGGGATGTTTCTTTTCTTGTTTGTCTCCTTTTCCTCCCCCATTCTTACTTTCACTCCTTCCCTTTTTTCTCCCTCTCTCTCTCTCTCTCTCTCTCTCTCTCTCTCTCTCTCTCTCTCTCATCCCTCCCTCCATCCCTCCCTCCCTTCATCCCTCCCTTCTTCATTTAACTCCTTGCTTTCCATCTCTCTCTCTCCCTCCCTCCCTCCCTCCCTGCCCAAAGAGGGACTAAGATTGTGGTGAGGATAACCTATGTTACCTCACTCTTTTGAGATGTACGTAATCACTTGTCTCAATAAACTTGTCAAAGTCAAAAAGTCCCTCCATCCCTCCCTTCTTAATATAACTCCTTCCCTGTTTTCCATCTATCTCTCTCTTTCTCTCCCTCTCTTTCTCTCTCTCTCTCTCTTTCTCTTTTTCTTTCTCTCTCTCTCTTTCTCTCTCTCTCCCTCTCCCTCTTCCTCTTCCTCCTTCACAGACACGCAAAGTCGTGCCGGTGATCCTACGAGGTTGGTTCCTCCTGCGACTGCTTTCTTCCTTGCCAAAGGAGGTGCAGGTGTCGGCATTGTCTTGTTCCTGCTTGTTGCTTTCATTTTCTTCAGAATTTTATTTTTTCAAATTCTTTTCCCTCCTTTTCTTCCTCCTCCTCGTTCTCACTTTCCACTCTTTTTTATTCGTCACTTCCTTCTTCCCCCTTCTTCGTCCCCCTCGAGTGTCATAATTCTCAGGTATTTTTTTTATATTGGTTTATCGAGTGTCTGTCTCTGGTTGGCTTTCGCCTTCAAGACCTCCATCTCCGCACGTCTTTCTTGTTTTTGTTGCAAAGCTGTATGTGTTGCAGCTGAAAGACGCTGGCGTGTTGTTTACGTGGTGTGTGTGGAGTGGAGGTAGGGGTATAGGGCGGGAAGGGGTATGGGGGAGGAGGGAGGGTTAGAGGATGGGAAGGGAGAGGGGGCATAGACAGGTGAGACAAGCGATCCATTTTGACGATTTTTTGGTTTCGTTATTGACACTTATTTTACAAAGACAGGAAAGTTACCAGGGGATATTCGCATCTCTTTTTTCTGTGAGCTGTTATTTATTGGGGAAATGTACGTTCTTCTCCTATCAGTTGCTCAGTATCGACGTGTGTATTCTCTCTTTTCCTCTTCTACCTCCTCTTTCTCGCCTTTTCCCCTGGTCTGTTTTTATTTTTGCACTTTCATATCGTGGAATTTTATCGTGTTTCCTCTTTCCTTCTTCCCTTGTTCGATCCTCTCGCTCTCTCTCTCCCTCCCTCCCTCCCTCCCTCCCTCCCTCTCTCCCTCCCTCCCTCCCTCTCCCTCTCCCTCTCTCTCTCTCAATCTTTCTCTCTCTCTCTCTTTTCTCTCTCTTTCTTTCTGCCTGTCTGTCTTCCATCTCTCCTTTGTTTTTGTTTTTCTTCTCCCCCCCCTCTTTCTCCTTTCATCCCTTTTCTCCTCCTTCATCTTCCTCCCTCCCCTCACTTCTCTCAGTCCCTCCTCCTCCTTCTTTTCTTCTCGTCTCTCTCCCAGTTCCCACGGTCGGGATGCTGCGCCGAGATCACCAGGCGGAGGATGAGACCAGAGGAAGCGTGAGAAGAACGGCGATAATTGTATGTAATGATTTTATCGGAGCGGTTTAATCGGTGTGCAAGGGAAATCGCGACAAGACAGTGTTGGAGGAGAGGGAGAGGAAGGGTGGGAGAGATGGGGAGGAAGGTGGGAGAGGGAAGGAGGGTGGGAGAGAGGGAGAGGGGAAGGAGGGAAGGAGATGGGGAAGGGGGAAGGAACGAGGGAAGGAAGGAGATTAGAGAAAAAAAAATGAGAGGGAGGGAAGGAAGAAGGGAGGAAGGGAGGGAGAGATGGAGTAGGAGAGAAGAAGAAGAATAAATGAAACGGGATGAGGGGAAGGAGAAGGGAAAGGGAGAAAGAGCTGAGAGACAAAGGATTAATTCAGAGCCCCAAAGACGAGAAAGTAAGTGTACCAGAGTGCGAGCGAGAGACGAGAAAGAGAGAAGAGACGGGAAGAAAGAAAGAGAAAAGAAAGAGAAGAAATTCGAAGCAGATGGGAGGCGGCGATTCAGATCAAGCGAAAAGAACAATTGAGTGTTGACGATGCGAATGGCAGGTTGCAGGTTATGTATGCTCTGATGTCCTTCTAAGAGAGGAGAGAGAGAAAGAGAAGAGAAGAGAAGAGAAGAGAAGTGAATAGAATAGAGATAGGAATAGGAGAGAAGCGAATACAGAATAAGAAAGAGAATAAACAAGAGAGACACAAAGAGACAGAGAGAGCGGAGCGGAGCAGACGCCTCCCCAACCGCGCCCTCGCCACACAAGTCACCCACGCGGCCCTGGAATCACAGTGCCGTCTCACCGCCTTGGCACGCTGGGGTTAATGCCAGAGCCCGGGGATTCAGAGGGGCGAATCCTCCGAGATTTGTACGTCGGGCGGAAGGACAATCTCCCCATCTCCCCTCCCTTCCCTTTCTCCCTCCCTCCCTCCCTCCCTCCCTTCCTTCCCTTAAGCTCCTTTTTAGCCTGAAACGAGGATGCCGACGTGTTTGAGGGGGGGGGGGGCGCTATTGGGGGAAGGGGGTGTGATGTGTTGGCTTTTTAATGTGGGGCTTGTTATTTTCATTATTGTTTACTATTATTGTTATTATTATTCATGGTTATTGTTATTATTATCATTATCTTTATCTTTATCTTTATCATTATCATTATCATCACTATTATCATCATTATTATCATTGTTATCACTATTATTATTAATATTATCTTCAGTATTGTTATTATTATCATTATCATTACTATTATAATTATTATCAATATTGTTATCATCATCATCATTATTTGTATTAGCATTTTGTTCTGAAAAGGGGAGGTGGGGGAGGGTGGATGGTTGCGTGTTTCGGTCGTAATTAGTTATTGTTCATCCTTCGTTTCCCTTTTTTTCGCAAGTTACAATTTTTAAAACTTTAACTTTTTTCCTTCTCCTCCCCCTTCACCTTCTCTTTCTCATTCTCTGTCTTCTCCTCCTCCTTGTCCTTCTCCTTCTCATCCTTTCCCTCCCCCTTCTTAATGTTTCTCCCCTCCTCTTCCTCCTCCTCCTCCTCCTCCACCTCCTCTTTCTTTCCTCTTTCTCCTTCTCCATCTCCTTCCATTCCCCTTTCGTACATCATAATCTATAAAACCTGACCTTCATGATATTCAAAAGGATAAGATACGAAGGAGCAAGCCGCTTGATGAAGACGAAGTGTGAGGAGAGATTTGCACACGACCTTCTTCGCTACTGATAATGAGTAGGAGTGCGTAGCCTCTCCTTTTGGGCGGCCTCTGTATCTCTTATCTGTGATCTGGGGGTCTGGAATGAATATTCGGCCGCTGTTTCTTAATCTGTTGATATGTATGACCTTCTTTTGTCTTCCTTCTTTTCCTTCTCCTTCTCCTTTTTCTTCGATTTCTACTTTTTCTTTTTTTCTATTTCTACTTCTTCTCTTTCTTCTATTTCTACTTCTCTTTCTTCTATTTCTGCTTCTTTTCTTTCTTCTATTTTTCCTTCCTCTTCTTCTTCTATTCTACTTCTTCTCTTCCTCCTCCTCCTCCTCCTCCTCCTCCTCCTCCCTATCTTCTCATCCTTCCCCTCTCCTTCCCTCCCTCCCTCCCTCCCTGTGGTCGGTAAACCCCCGCCGCGTTTCGCGAACTGGAATTAGTTAGTTCCCTTATCTCTTATTTCCCGATCTTGTAATGGCTTTGAGGTTTTTAATTGATATTTGGTCTTGGCACGTGATCTGTTGGGAACAATTGTTTGTGTTGTTGGTATTGTTTTTGTTAAAGAACTGAGGGTATATGGTGAAAGTAATGGGTTTGGTAATTAAACCTTGAGTGATGTTGATTATGGTGTCGTTGATCCAGTCATGTTGACTATTTCTCTTTAGGGTCGCCAGAGGAATGGAAATTTACTGCGAGGGGACATGCCAGTTGGGGTTGTGACCTGAAATATGACAAGGAACGGGGGTAAAATGTATAATATTTTTGTAATAGTGTATTTAATTTGTGTTTGGTTTGATGGTTGGTTTTCTGCAAGAATGGCATTGCAACAGAAGTAATGAAAGGGTCACAAAGCTTTCTAAGTCAATATTTTTTATGACTTGGCTTGAAGCGCGAAAACCGGCGTGTTGTCCCCGTAGAGTTGTAAGCGCGCGTGCCAGCTCTTGCATGAAGTTCGTCCGCGTACGTGTTCGTCTGTAAGTGCATCTCCGCGTGTTGTTCATATTTGTTGCATTATTTCGTAAAGCCACTATTTTATGCCCCTTCCCTCTTCCCCACCGTTTGTTTATTCCGCCGTACGTGCTCTTCCTGTGTTAGTTTATTCTTTTCGTTTTTTTTCCCGCTTTTATTCATTTGTTTTTAATTTTCACCCTCGGCGGCGTCGACGAAGGATTATGATTGCGGTTAAACGTTGCAGCGCAGAGGCGGAGCGCGGAGAGAAGTCACGTCGTTTGCGGTCCAGTTGGGGAGGGGGGAGGGGAGGGGCGAAGAGAAGGGGGGGAAGAAGGAAGGTTGAAGGAGGTTTGAGTAAAGAGTGAGAGATACCTGGGAGGGGGGGGGAGGGCAGCAGAAATGGGGAGAGGAGGGGAGAGGGGAGGGGATATTAGGAGAGAGATTGAAAGTGAAGGAAAAAGTGACAGAGGAAGGAGAGGGGAGAAGTTTGAAGAGAGGTGAGTGAAGTTACACACACACACACACACACACACACACACACACACACACACACACACACACACACACACACACACACACACACACACACACACACACACGTGCACGCGCACTTACAACCTTTCCCCTATCACCCACCCCCACCCCCAACCCCCACACATCGATCTATTCCAAATATCCTTGAAATCTCCGCCACAAAGCCAGAACGAAGAGGCCGACCAACGACCAAATCGGAAACCGGAACGACGGGCGACGTCCGGCTCAATTCCGCCCTCGGTTGCAGCCGTTGCAAATTCATCCGCGCCCGCCGGTAGATCTCCGTAGAAATGCCGCGAGCCAATTTCGTCGTAATAGGGAAACTGGCGAGAGATTGTGGGTGCGGGTTCTAATTGGTAATTATCCCTGGGTAATCACCTATGGTGGGGGAGAGGGGGCGTGTGGGGTGAGGGGGGAGGCATGGGGGGCCAGGGGGAATGGGTGGAGTGGTTACCGCAATTGCAATAGATTTATTGAAATTGATTGCTCTGATGGACGAGTTGTACAGTGGTAGGAAGTGAGATAGGGAGATGAAGAGAGAGAGAGAGAGAGAGAGAGAGAGAGAGAGAGAGAGAGTGGTGGGGGGAGGGGGAGGAAGAGAGTAAGAGTAAGAGAGAGAGGAGAGAGGGGTGTATGTGTGAGAGAGAGAGAGGGAGAGAGGGGAGAGGAGAGAAGGGGAGAGAGAGTGAGAGAGAGAGAGAGAGAGGAGAGAGAGAGAGAGAGAGAGAGAGAGAGAGAGAGAGAGATGGGGGGGGGGGGTGAGAAAGACGGCTAGACAGGGAGTCTACACTCATGATAAAGAAACAAAAGCAATTTGTCAAAAAAACAACAACAAAGAAACCGAGCAAGAACAACAAAAGCAAAAAATAAAAGTTTAAGTATTTAGTTGGCGGGGAAGGCCGGCGCACGGGCCGTTGTGACTTGAATAATTAGCGTCATAATTACCCGTATCGATTAGTGATATGATTACCATGGCCGTCTCGTCTGTGTGAGGCATGAGCGATGGGGGACCCCGGTCGGCGGTCGGCTTGGCTTGCCTTTTGGTTGTCGGGTTGGTTGGCTCTCGCTCTCTGGGGGAATCTTTGTCTCTCTTTTTATTTATCTTTCGCTCTTTGTCTCTCTTTTTATTTATCTTTCGCTCTTTGTCTCTCTTTTTATTTCTCTCTCTCTCTCTCTCTCTCTCTCTCTCTCTCTCTCTCTCTCTCTCTCTCTCTCTTATTCTCAATCTTTCGTATTATCTCTCTTATTCTCTCTCCCTCTTTTATTCTCTGACTCTCTCTCTCTTACCCTATATTCAATACATTATTACCCCCCCCCCCCTTTTAATTAATGATTGCATATAATACAGTTTCTATTAGTGTTCCCATTCCCCTCTCCCTCCCTTCTCCTCCTCCCTCTTCCCTCCCCCCCGCGGCTTTTATTATTAATGACACGAATATCGCCTATTCTCATTATCATCCATTATCAATAACACATGAATAAATAAAATAAAAAAAGTTATTTGGGGTCTGAATTGCATGACAGGTAATGAGTGTGCGCATGCGTGAGAGGGTTGGAAGCAAGGTCAGCGAAAGGTCAAATCTTTTCCTCCTCTTCTCATTTCTGTCTGATTTCTCTTCCTTTTTTTCTCCCTTTCTCATTCATTCTTTCTCTCCATCCTTCCCTTCTTTTCTCTCTCTCTCTCTCTCTCTCTCTCTCTCTCTCTCTCTCTCTCTCTCTCTCTCTCTCTCTCTCTCTCTCTCTCTCTCTCTCTCTCTCTCTCTTGCTCTTTTGCTCTTTTGCTTTTCTGCTCTCTTGTTTTTATTGTCGTTGCTCTCGCTGTTACTGTCGTTTTCGCTGTCGTCGTCGCCTCGGCCCGCGCACGGTCCTCCCCGGAGTCGTTTCGGTTCCAGCGGGGATTTAATCGTATGGAAATTTAATCTCTTGGCGATGGAGGTTGGAGGAGGAGGAGGGGGAGGAAGAGGAGGAGGAGGAGGAGGAGGAGGAGGAGGAGGAGGAGGAGGAGGGTGGGGAAGGAGGAAGAGGGTGGGGGAAGGAGGAGGAGGAGGAAGAGGGTGGGGAAGGAGGAAGAGGAAGAAGGGGGAGGGGGGAAGGGAGCTGAAGGAGAAGAATTTGGGCGCGGGGCTTAATTAATTAAATTGTTCGAATGGGATTTAAGGAAGGCATGATAATGAGGGTCGGGCAACCCAGCATCCCAGCCCGCTGTCGACGTCACCGCTACTCCCGACGACTGTGATGCCCTCCCACCCCCTCCCCTCTTCTCCCTCTCCTCCGTCTCCCTCTTTCCCCTCTTACTCCTCTCCCCTCCCCCCCCTCCCCTCAGTCCCTCTTCTCTCCAATTATTTATTTATTTATTTATTTTGATTTATTTTGGTCGGTAGTGTTATTCATCAATTATGCAATTCATCATTATTGGTTTGTTTTGTGTTTTATTTATTGACTTCTCGATTTAGCATTTTTTGTAACTATTTCTTCTTTCTTTTTGTTTTCTAGGGTTTTTCCTTGTCTCTCCTTTTTATTTTCGTTTTGGTCAATATTTTATTTTCCTTTTCTGTTGTTCCTCGACTATTACTATTAGTATTATCATAATTACTGTTATTGTTTCTTATTGTTAATGTTGTTCTTGTTACAGTTATTTATACATTTTATTTATATTTCATTTTATTTTATATATATTTTTTTATAATTTGCTTCGACCATTATACCTCTCCCGATTTTCCTACTCCATTCCTCGCCCCCCCTTACTCATCTCCCAACGCGTCGGGCATCCTCCGGAACTCGGAATCTCGGCTCTCGGTGTGTTGTCCGGCGGCCGGCGGATGCGGGTCCGTGATCTCGCCGTTATTTAGCCGGCAAATGAAGCCACGTCATTCATTGGACTCTAATTAATGGCGGGGGAATTCGGAAAGGTGTTGCCGATTGATTAAACCTTTTTTCGAGTTGGGATGTTTGGTTAGTGTGTGTGTCTGTGTCTGTTTCACTTTTATCTTATTTTTTTCCTTTGTTCCCCCCCCTCTCTCTCTCTCTCTCTCTCTCTCTCTCTCTCTCTCTCTCTCTCTCTCTCTCTCTCTCTCTCTCTCTCTCTCTCTCTCTCTCTCTTTCATTTTAACTCTCTATCTCTCTCTAACTCCCTCCCTCCCTCCCTCTCTCCCTCCCTTCTACCCTCCGCCAATATCGTTTATACATTTACATGTTTGTCCATTACGTTTAAATGGCAGGTCTTAATTATTTCTCTATCTATTATTGCTGTTTGACACGTGATGACTAGAGGTCAGGTAGGGGAGGGGGGAGGGGGGGAGGCCGGGGAGGGATGCGGGAAGAGGGGTCAGGAATCAATCAGTTTATTTTTTTATCGCATATTCAAATGAGATCATTAGTTTGCTCTCTCTCTCTTTCTCTCTCTCTCTCTTTCTCTCTCCTTCTCTCTCTTTCTCTCTCTCTCTCTTTCTCTCTCCTTCTCTCTCTCTCTCTCTCTCTCTCTCTCTCTTTCTCTCTCTCTCTCTCTCTCTCTCTCTCTCTCTCTCTCTCTCTCTCTCTCTCTCTCTCTCTCTCTCTCTCTCTCTCTCTCTCTCTCTCTCTCTCTCTCTCTCTCTCTCTCTCTCTCTCTCTCTCTCTCTCTCTCTCTCTCTCTCTCTCTCTCTCTCTCTTTCTTTCTTTCTTTCTCTCTCTCTCTCTCTTTCTCTCTCTCTCTCTTTCTCTATTTCTCTCTCTCTCTCTCTCTCTCTCTCTCTCTCTCTCTCTCTCTCTCTCTCTCTCTCTCTCTCTCTCTCTCTCTCTCTCTCTCTCTCTCTCTCTCTCTCGTTCTTTCTCTCCTTCCCTCTCTCTGCACCCCACCATCCCTCCCTCCATCTACCGTTCCTCTCTCCTTCCCTCCCTTTTCGTCCTTCTCCCTCAACCTTCCCCCTCCTCTTTCTCTCTCAACATATCCATCTCCACCTCTCCCTCTCTCTCTCTCGCTCCTAGCACTGCGGGAGAATAAACACGCTCCGTATCTTTTAACAGGGCGCTTTGGCATGACGCAATAGTGGTAGGGTGGCGACGTGACGTGACGTGACGGGGCGATGAGGAGTGTCCGTTTTGGTATCATTATTGTTATTGTTTGTGCTGTTGGTGTGTGGGTGTAGGTGGTGTGTTTTCTGTAGATTGATTTTGAGTTTTTTCTTGAGAGAGGGGGGGGGGTAGGTGATCACTGTTATTTATTTATTCATTTATTGAGAGAGAGAGAGGAGAGAGAGAGAGAGAGAGAGAGAAAGAGAAAGAGAGAGGAAGAAATGGTGTGATGCTATGGGTTAGAAAAAGCATGAAAACAGAAAGGAATGCTGAGAAAATACGGGGAATAAATTGGGGGGAAAGATGGGAAAATGGAAAAGAAAAACGAATAGAGGGAAAAGGAAAAAATAGAAAGAGAGAAATGAAACTGTGAAAAAGAGAGAAAGAGAAAATGAAAGCGAAAATCAAAAGACGGAGAGAGAGAGGGAGAGACAGACATACATACAGACATACATACATATATACATACACATAGCCAGACAGAGAGAGAGAGAGAGAGAGAGAGAGAGAGAGAGAGAGCGCCGTCGAACACCTCCAAACCGCAAAGAGCAAATGTTTACTCTGCATTATCATCGCCATCTCTCATTTCCCCTCCTTTCAAAATCCCTTCCTTCCGTCGCCCTCTCCCCTCGGCAGCTTTCTCCCTGTCCTCCCTTTCGCTCTCTCTCTTTCTCTCTCTCTTTTCTCCTCCCTCTCCTCCGCCTTCTTCTGCTCCTCCTCTTCCTCCCCATCCCCTCCTCTTTCCATTTTCTCCTCTTCCTTAAGCTACTACAATTGGCAGCAAAAATCGTCATAAATGATCTTATCTGTATTATCAGCCTGCCGCTACCACCCCCCATCCCCCACCCCGGCGGCTGACGAAGCAGAGATCATGAAGGGGGAGGAGGGGGTAGGAAGGGATGCGGGGATAAGGATGAAGGACGAAGCAGGGAAAAGGAGAATAAGGAATAAGAATAAGAGCATTGGAAAAAGAAGAAAAAGAAGAAGAGGAAAGAAGAGGAGGAGGAGGAAGAATATGTAAAGGAAAAAGAGGAAGAAAAAAAGAAGAAGAAGAAAGTGTAAAATAAAGAGAAGAAAAAAAGGAGGGAGGAGGAGGAGGAGAAGAAACAGAACACGAAGAAGAGGAAGAGCAGCTACTTCCGCTTACTTCTGATGTTAGCTTAGCCGGTCTCCGTCTCCCTCGGCTGATGTGTTGGCAGATTTTTTTCCTTTTGGGGGGGGGGAGGGGGCGAGGGGGCTGGGGGGCTATTTTATTATTATTTCTCTCTTTTCGGACTGCATTTCTACTTCGTCACCATGTTGCGATGAAGATGGACAGGTCTTTATATTAGGCCTAATTTGATATCGAGGGAGGGAGGGAGGGAGGGAGGGAGGGAGGTGGGAGATGGATGGATAGGGGAGAGTTGAGCGGGAGAGGATGAGCTGGATTTCATGGAAGATGTTTTGTTCATTTATTTGTTTTTATTTATTTATTATCATTTTATATATATATATATATATTTCTTTCTTTCCTTTTCTTTGTATTTTCTTTTCGTTCCCCTTCTCTTCTTTTCTTCCTTTTCCTTCACTTCCCACCCCCTCTTACCGTCTCTCCTCTCTCTCTCTCATTCTTTCATTCTCGCACTCTCTCCCTCCCTCCCTCTCCCTCCCTCCGTGGTGTGACGGGCATGTGACGTGGCCATCCTAGCGTCACGCCTCGCAGTCGTGGGCGTGGCTGGTTGTCACAGGTGGGCGCGATTCGTCATTGAGACATTATCGTTGTCAATTGCGATCGTTTTAGGTGGAGGAGGAAGGGGAGGAGAAGGAGAAGGAAGAAGAGGAGGAGGTGGGGGAGAAGAGTAAAGAATGAGGAGGAAAAGAAGAATTATGAGGAGGAGAAGAAGAAGGAGAGGAAGAAGAAGAAGGGGAAGGAGAAGAAAAAAATAATAAAGAAGACAAAAAGCCTCGGTAAACCACGGTGACTGGTTCGGCTGGTTGCCACTCGTGTCTTATACCGGATTGTCATTTTTTTTTTCTTTGTTCCTCCCTTTATCTATCTCTCTCCGCTGTCTTCCTTCTCGCTTCGAAAAGAAAATAATCCCTTTGTCCTCGAGGGAATCGGTTGGCGAGAGAGTCTGTTGAAGACGAGTTGATGAGGAGAGAGAGAGAGAGAGAGAGAGAGAGAGAGAGAGAGAGAGAGAGAGAGAGAGAGAGAGAGAGAGAGAGAGAGAGGGAGGGGGGGGACTCCTGTTGCTTGGCACAATAGGTTTGTTGGTGATAAAAATGGCTTTTGGCATCTTGCGTATTTGGAGGATTCGGGAAGGCGACAGGGGGGAGGAAAGGGAGGGGGAGGGGGTTAGGAAGGATGAGGGACGGGTAGAAGGTTGGAGATGGAGGGAATAAGCGAGAAAAACACGGAAACGGGAAATGAGGGAAAGAGAGGGTGTGAATGAGTGAGAAATCTTGACAAAGTGGATAAACACGAAGCACATTATTGATATGTATAGATAGGTAAGCGAATGGGAGAAAGAGAAAGATAAATAAAACAAAAGAGCAACAGAGAGAGAAAAAAACAGAAATGGGGAGAGAGAAAAACTAACAGAAATGAAAGAGAAATAGAACGAAACAGAAAGAGGAGACTAAAAAATCTTAGAAAGATACAGAATAAAAACGCGATAAGGAAGCGAAAGAGGAAACAGAAGAAGAGTAAACAAGGAAGCTTACATACTAAATAGAGTCCAAATGGAGTGAATTAAAAGGGTGAAAAAATGCAGAAACGAAAGGAAAACGGAATGCGCAAAAGAAAACGAAAAAGAAAAAAAAATAATGGGTTGCATACCAGAAATTATGCGATGAATTTCATTTCTTTATGGAGTTGATGGAGGATTGGTGGGGGTGTATGGGGGGGGGGGGTTCTCTTTTTATGGGGGAATTTTGACGATAAGTAAGTGGTCCAGCTGAGCGAAGGAGAGAAACGATCGCGAGAGACCGCTTGTTTGAGCTCGTTTGCTGGCCGGCTGGGGGAAGCGCCGACTTCTGTTTCCTTGTTCCCCTTCCTTTCTCTTCCGCTTCTTCTCCTCCTCCTCCTCCTATTTCTTCTCTGTCTCATTTTCTTTCTTCTCCTTTTCTTCCTCCTCCTCCTCCTCCTCCTCCTCCTTCTTCTCCTCCTCCTCCTTCTTCTCCTCCTTTTTCTCCTCCTCCTCCTCCTCCTCCTCCTCCTCCTCCTCCTCCTCCTCCTCCTCCTCCTCCTCCTCTTGTCTCCACCCTTTCCTCCCTTTCCTTTCAACAACTGCAGCAACGTGATTTCTGGAATATTCGTCGATCATTTGTTTCATTATTATTATTTGTCGAGAACGTAACGGGGCTTTTGGGGAAGAAGAGGGATGGGAAGTGAAATGAAGGGAAGGCAAAGGAAAGGAGAAGAAGGGGAAGTGAAGTGAAGAGAAGGGGAAAGGAGGGGATGGAAGTGAATAACACCAAAAGCGATGATCTTCACGCTATTATAATCCAGTTTTGTCTTTCTTCCCCTTTATGAAATTGGGGGTTTGGGCATGAGGTGTCGGTGATTGTTTGTTGCCATAAGGAAAGGGTTCGGAGCAGGGGGGGGGGGGCAAGGGAGGAGGGGGAGGGAGGGAGAGGAGAAAGAGGAGGAATGGAAGCAGGGGGGAGGGAAGGGGGAAGGAGGAGGGGA
>BOPN01003596.1:47500-52500 GCA_017312705.2 Penaeus japonicus | reverse complement strand
TTCTTTTATCATTCTCTTTCGTTTCTCCTACCTTCTTCTTCCCTCTCACTTAATGTGAGTTGGACAGGAGAATTGAGTAAGGCTGGGGGTTGGGGAAGGGGGGTGAGGGGGGCAAGAGGAGGGGTTGGGTGAGAGGGAGGTTGGGTGGAGGGAAGGAAGGGTCAGAGCGGAAGTGAGGTGGAATCATTTTGAGGTTTGGGCTTAATTTGTCTTTTATGGTGGGAAATGCACGCTTGGTATGACCACGGCGTTTGAGTCTTCCCCCCACCCTCCTCCACCTTCCCCATCCTCTTTCCTCCACCCTACTCCACCCCACCCCCACCCCACCCCACCCCACCCCACCCCACCACACACACTCACACGAGTCTTTTCATATCTCCTTCTTTCTTCTTTCTCATTCTTTTACATGTCCTTCCTCTTCCCTCCTCTTTTCCCCAATCCTTATCTCTTTATCCTCTTTTCCATCCCCCGTACCCCCTCACCCCTTTCTCCATCCCTCCATCCATCGGTCAACCCCCACCCCCTCCTCCCTTTCGCCTCCCCCACACACATTCCCCTTCATGGCAACCCGGATGCGGTCCAAATATTTTTTTTTTTTTTTTTTTTGGGGGGGGGGAGGGAGACTTGTTTATTTCTTTGTTCCCATTTTTTATTATTATTATCTATGATTATCTCGTTTTTGGTCTCTCTTAATAAACAGTGTGGACTCCAGTGTTTGACTCCCGAAAACCCCAGTGTTAGTTTAGCGATAATAGCCCCCCTCCTCCACCTCCGCCCCCACCCTTGTGGACGTGATGTACTGTGCGTCGTCTTACTTGCAACTTTGAGAGGGAGGAAGGGAGGGAAGGAGGGAGGAAGGGGGGAGAGAGAGAGAGAGAGAGAGAGAGAGAGAGAGAGAGAGAGAGGGAAAAAGAGAGGGAGGGAAGGGGGAGGTGGTGGAGAGAGGGGGAGAGAGAGAGGAAGATAAGGAAGGAGGTAGAGAGGGAGGAGAGAAGAGAAGAGGAAGAAGGGAGAAAAGGCAGGACGATAGAATGGGAGAAGGATGAAGAGAGAGAGAAAGAGGGGAGGAGGAGTGGGGGGGGAGAATATTTTACTAGAAAGTGTATTTTCTACCACTTTCCTCGCCACTTCCTCTCCCTCCTGTTTGCAGAGATATAACGCGATCAAAATATCACCCTAAAGGGTTTCCAAGTGTAGTGTAAAGGTGAAAGAGGAAAGGGATATTACACGGTGTGAAAACTTTCTCTTTTTCGGCTTTGATTTTTCGGTGGGGGGGGGGAGTGTTAGGGCGAGTCTATGGAGCGGGAGGGACATGTGTTTCCATGATTGTGCTCTTCATCGCGAAAGCTTTTCGACCCGTTTCCTGAATCCTATCCCTCCCCCTATCCTTTCCTCCATCGTCCTCCACCCTTCCATCCCCCTCCCTCTCCCTTACCCCCTACCCGCCCCATCCTCGCCAATATTTACTAGCCGGCCATTAGCTAACGCGTTCCGATAGATGGCGCTCGAAGTGCATCCGGTGCCTGGCGACAACCGAATGTAGTCACATTTTCTCCCTCTTTTTTGTTTTTCCTTTTATTTTATTCCACGAAAATATTCAAACCGCGTGTATCTTTTTCTTTCTTGGTGGCTCAGTGCGGTTCCGAGCGTGAGCGCTTGCGTGCGAACGGCCGGGTCTAATTGTCACAGAAATCGGATTGACGTGCAACAGAACCAGCAATCTGCGCGTCCCTTAAGACGTGGTTGGGTTTCCAAAATGGCTGCCTCCCGTCGGCGCTGCAATTGCAACGATTGCACGGTTTACGCGCCGGCCATTCGCGCAACCGAGCGCCATAAGCACGAGTCAAACGATTCTTCTATGAGTCTAAAACACGGCTCCCCCCTCCCCCCCTCGCGCTCGGCCTGCCTGGGAGAGCTGCAAGCTACACGGCCCAATTTGCGCGAGACGTTTGCCTTACGCTCTGGTCTGCAATTGCACGTGGGAAGGGTGGGGGGTAGGGGGTGGCAGTGCTGTCTGCAACCCCTTCGTGAGCGGCGACCACGAACGTGAGATATGCGGAACGTACGTCGTGGTTACGTCACCATTTATTTTATTCCGGGCTTTCGGCGGGTGATAGCGATACCTTTTATTCGGAGGGCCATTTGGGATATTTTTTCACTCCAACGCACGCTTACTTCCTTCCCTCCTTCGCTCCCTCCTTTCGTCCATCCCTCTTTCTCACTCCACGCTGTCTTCTCACTCCTTCCTACCCCTCGTCCCCTTCTCTGACTACGCCCTTCCCATCCTCCTCTTATTATTCCCTTCTTCCCTCCCTCCTTTTCTTATTCCCTTCTTCCCTCCCTCCTTCCTTCCCTTTCTTCCTTCCTAAGCTCATCCCTCATGGCTGCCTTCGTTCCTCCTTTGTTTTTCCTTCTTTCCCTCCGTCCCTCCCTCCCTTCCCTCCTGCCCCTCGTCCTCTTTCATTACCTTCTTCCCTCTTTCCCTTCCTCCCTCCCTCCCCCTCGAGGGCTCAAAGTGGCACACCTGAATAGCCACACACGAAGCTTGGGCGTGCCACGCGTCGCGCCCCGTGCCAGCCGCCGTGCTCGCCCCCGCGCGCGCCAGCTCGCCTGCCTCCCGCGCTGGATCGCCGGGTCGTGACTGGCTCCGTGAGAACGACTCATTGCTGCTCGCTCTCCGGCTTGAATGATATGTGATTGACATAACAGATCGCGGAGAGAATCAGGCGCCGATGACTTTCATGTGAACGACGGACACGCGAGTGCAGATGCAAAGGCAAGGCGAGCACACGTACACGCTGACAAACACAGATACACACGCATACACATGTATACACTGGCAAACGATACACACAAACACACACACACACGCCGCAGATCTTTCCAAGCCTATGTTCTACGTGTTTGTCACTTGTTTTAATCAAAGCTAAGAGACCGCGTGCAAAAGGCAATGAATTGGATAGCGAATACAAATCATAGTGAATTACAATGAGCTGAAGTGGTCGTGGGATTCTTCTTCTTCTTCTTCTTCCTATTCCTCTTATTCTACTACAACTATTTCTTCTTCTTTGTTTTTTCTTTTCCTATTTTATTATAATTTATTCTTCCTCCTCCTCTTCTTTTCTTCTATTATTCATTACTTCCATTTCGTCTTATTTTTCTTCTTCTTCTTCCTCTTCCTCTTCATCTTTTTCTTGATCTACTACTTCTTCCTTTTCCTCATGTACTTTTTCTTCCTCTTCCTCTCACTGTTCATTCTCTCCTTTGCTTCTTTTAATTTTCTTTGTATTTCTGGAAGGAATGAGCAATATCTACTCATGCTTTGTTAAGAATTTCAGTTTGGTGGATGGTGACACTGAGATAGAGAGAGAGAGAGAGAGAGAGAGAGAGAGAGAGAGAGAGAGAGAGAGAGAGAGAGAGAGAGAGAGAGAGAAAAGAGGCCGAAACAGCGAGCAAAATGCGTATGTGAGTTTGGCCTGTCACCTGCATCAAGCCGCTCGTGACCAAAGCCATTACAGTTTTCACGAGGAGTTCCATATATCAAGCGTGTTTGCGAAATGTCGTTATCCAATTTATAGGATCTGACACTTTGATGCACTGCCTCCTGATGCAACAACGGCCGCGCAACGCCGCTCCGCGCCGCTATCCCGTGCCGGAGTGTCTCTCTTCCTTGTTGCGCTTGGGTCTTGGCTCTCCTCCTGGTTGTATTTCTTGCCTCTTTTCGTCTTCTTTTTCGTCTTCTCTCTTATTCATATTCCCCTTTTCGTTTCTCGATTATGTATTGGTTTATCTCTTTGTTGATGTTGTTTTTCATTGCTGTTTCGCAATATTCGTCTGTTCCTCTTTGTTTTTTTTCTTTCTCTCGCGTCTACAGATACCATTATTCTCGTGAAAAGGAAGTATTTTTTTTTTCTTTAGGGGGAGGGTTGCCTTCGGTAATTTTTTCCACTTTTATGAGGAAGCCATTTTCATCCTTCTCCTCCTCCTCCTCCTTCTCTTCCCCCTCCCCCTCTCATTCCTCTTGTGACTAGTGAGCCCTCTTCTTATTCTACCTCCTTGGAATTTCTTACTTCCCTTCTCTCTCTCTCTCTCTCTCTCTCTCTCTCACTTTTTCTCTCTGTCTCTGCCTCTCTCTCTCTCTCTCTCTCTCTCTCTCTCTCTCTCTCTCTCTCTCTCTCTCTCTCTCTCTCTCTCTCTCTCTCTCTCTCTCTCTCCATCCCCTCCTTCCCCCTCACCTTCCTCCACCCTTCCCTTCCTCTATACCCCACCTTTCCTCTCCCCCTCCCTTCCTTCCCTAACCTCCCCCTCTTCCTCCTTCACCCTCCCCCCTTTCGTATTTCAGAATTTGGTTATATTACTCAATTAGAGAAGGAATGCGTGTGGCCGCGGGTCTGCGCCATGGCCCTTTATTGCACAAAATTGCAGTCATTCTCTGTCTGATAATCGAATGTGAGCAAACTATATCCGGATGCGTGCCACTGCAATGGCCGCCCTCGCCGCAACTATCTGTCTGCATTTCGTACGCCCGAACACGTCGCCTGGCACGCCCATGCGCCCCGAGTCCAGCTGTCGGGCGGTGCTGCAGATGGTTGTTCTGTGTAGTTTGGGTTGTGGTTGTTATTGTTACTGTTAGTGGTCATGTGAGGCTAGTTTGGTTGTTGTTAGGGCATTGCCACTTAGTAAAGGTAATAATAGTTTTAATGATTGTTATTGTTTTTATTATAATTATAAGATTTATTAGTGGTAGTACATGTTAGTATGATAATGATTATTATTATCATTGTTGATATTGATGTAATAACATTTATTATTGTTCATATTTCTAGCATTATGATTATTATTATTAATATTGTTGTTAGAATTATTTTTATCATTTTTATCATTATCATTATCATTATCATTATCACTAGTATTATATTTATCACATATATGATGTTCGACACCATCTGTAAGCGCAGGATAGGCGGTTCATATAATTATTTTTTCGTCTTTTTTCAACA
>BOPN01003596.1:27500-30000 GCA_017312705.2 Penaeus japonicus | reverse complement strand
TCGTCTCTCTCTCTCTCTCTCTCTCTCTCTCTCTCTCTCTCTCTCTCTCTCTCTCTCTCTCTCATCCTCTTCCCCTCTACCCCCTCTACCCCTCCCCTCTGCTAGAACCACCTGTGAATCAACTTTATGACTCGAGTAAACCAGGTCACTTCTCTCCCCTCTCCTACTCCCCCCCCCCCAACCCAGCTGATAACGTTGCAACTGCTGCACGATCCTGCTGTTATTCTCATTGCTGTTGATGCAGTTGCAACGGCTGCACTTGTACTTACCGAAATGGAAGGCCGGAGGTAGGGGGAAGAGGAGAGGAGGAGGGGAAGGGAGATGGGGGGGAGGAGGGAGATGGAGTTGGGGGAAGGAAGGAGGGGGAAGAGGGGAAAGAAGGAGGGAAATAGGGCTGAGAAGGGAGGGGGCAGTGGGGAGAGGAAGGGCGTGGGGAGTGGGTCGGTATGACCCGGTAACCGTCTTGCTCGTTTGAATAATTTTAGATTTATGTCTGATTATCTCGCCACGCTACCAGACAGACAGTTGGCTGGCTGGCTGGCTGGCGTGATTCGAGGGCCCAATTTCGGAGCGGAATTTCCGAAATTATTATTATTTTTATTGTTGCATTCCGACTTACATAATGGAGAAGGCACAATGGCAGAAGGCAGGGTGGTGGGGGAAGGGGTGGGTAAGGTTGGGGGTGGTTACGGGTCGGCGGGGTATGGGTGCAGGGGGTAGGGTGGGTGGGGTGAGGAGCTGAGAGTGGGGGAAGGGCGGTGGCAAGCTGGGGATCGGGGCAGGGATGAGAGGTGGAGGGGTGTGGTGAGGTGGGGGTAGGAGGGAAGGGATAGGTGTAGGGGAGCGAGGTTGTGAATGGAAGAAGGAGCCACAGGCGGGGGAAGCAGGAAGACTGGATGAACAGAAGATACGCGGGGAACTGCATGAGAAAGCAGAGAGACATTTTCTCAAGGAAATGCACGCAGGAACCGCCATATACGCACCTACGCGCGCTTGCTCATGTAATACGATCATTACAGTCACATTCACGTTGACATGTACGTTCACATACACGCGCACACACGCACGCACACAAACTAACTAAAAAATAAACATAAAAATTGAATGACTGAGATATCAGAAAGATATGAGATTTAATCACGGATAATCTAGTGAGAAATAAAAAAGGAAATGGAAATACTGGAAGAAAAGGGAAAAAAATAGGCGGGTGGACAACCTCCTCCTCCCCACCCCTTCTCCTCTCCTGTCCCAGCGTGCCACTTCCCGCAGCTCTTAACTTTTTTGGCCGCTGTCAATACATTTTTTCCTCTTTTTCTCGCTCTCTCATCCCCTCCCTCCCGACCTCCCTACTCCCCGTCCTCCCTTCATCTCTGCCACCCACTCATGCGCCCTCCCTCCTACTTTCTCACTCTCCCTCCTTCCCTCCCTCTTACCCTCCCTTCCTCCCTCCTTCCCTCCCTCTTACCCTCCCTCCCTTCCTCCCTCCCTTCCCTCCCTCCTACCTTCCTATTCGCCCTTCTTCCTTTCGCTCTCCCTCCTTCCCTCCTTCCCTTCCTCCTACCTCCCCATTATCCTCCTTCCCTCTCTCCCTCCTCTCCTCCTACCTTCCCACTCTTCCTCCTTCCCTCTTCCTCACTTCATTCCTCAATAGTCTCTCCTCTAGTCAGGAGAAAGGAGAAGAAAAAAAGATGGGTAAGAAAAAGAGAAGAGGAGAAAGAAGAAAAAAAGAGAAGAAGAAAAAGACGACGAAAGAAAAATGAGAATATCTGGAGGGGAAGGAGGAAGGGGATCAGGATGGGGAGGGGAAGGAAGGGGGAGGGGGAGGGCAAAACAAGCCCTCCTTCGTCAAAGAACAAGTAACAACGTAACTGCCTAATACCCTGTGGTTTCCCCAACGGAAAGGCATTGTCGGGGCGGGTATGCGAGGTGGCGGGGGGGGAGGGGGGGGGGGGGAGAAAGTAGAGGGGGGAAGGTGAAGGGTTTGGTGTAAGGGGTGGTTCATGTTCGTCCCCCACACCCCATCCCCCGTCTATATCCTCTCGCCTCCTCTCTACCCCCTTCTCCTTCTCAACCCTCCCCTTCGCTCCCCTCCCCTCCCCTCCCCTCGCTGGTGTTGTCCTTTGTGGTCGTTGGTTGGGATGACAAGACGCTGTTGCAGGTTGACGTGTGAATAATGTATTGCATTGGGGGAGGGGTAAGGAGGGGGAGGGGAGGAAGGGAGGAAGGGTGGGAGGGAGGGAAAAAAGGAAGGAAGGGGAAGGGAGAGAGGGAGGAGGGAAGGAAGAAATGAAAAAGGGTGGATTTAGTGAGTGTGGGGGAGGGAAGTGGAAGAGGGAGGGAAGAAGAGAATGGGCGAGAGAGGAGGAGGGTGAGGTGAGGGGGGGAAGAAGGGAAACAAGGAAAGATGGAGAGAGGGGGGGGGGGGGAGGCACAAGAAGAAGGGAGGGAGAAAGAGAGAGAGAAAGAAGAGAAAGGTAAACTGACAAAGATAGACAAATCA
>BOPN01003596.1:0-15000 GCA_017312705.2 Penaeus japonicus | reverse complement strand
CTTCGGGGCCCAATTGTCTGGGCATGATACCATTTGCATGATCATCTCAGAACACGTGATCGGCAGGAGAGGGGGGGTTGGGGGGGGGGGGGAGTAGGAGGTAGGGGAGGTGTAGGGGGTTGGGGTTAGGTAACACATTTAAGTACTAGATGGGAAAAAAATATTTAGTGTGATTTGAAGATTATATTTATAATGTTAACGATATTTATTCTAACGAAGACTGACACATGGAAGGAGAGTAGATGTAATGTAGAGTAGAATATAATTCAGGCTGATTCAGATAAAAAAAGACTGAAATCGGCTTTGTATAGCATTTTTTTAGGAAGAAAATTGAAAGTGATAATGGTGTTTTAAGGAAGATTTAGGATACAGATAAAATGAACAAATAAACACATTAAAAATAAACAGATGGGAGATTCTGGTCTCCTTTTCATTTGTTTTTGTTTTGTTTGTTGTTTATGTTTTAATGGTCGTTTTCAATAACCAAAAATGGATTTATGCCAAGACATCATCAGAGGAGAGATAGCATAATAAAAAAAATGAAAATAACACAAAATGGAGGAATAATACAAAACTGGATTATAAGAAAAAACAAGCATATATAAGAAAATGAAAAACCTATAAATAGATCAAGGAAAGTTACAGCTAAAGATAATAATAATAATGATAACAAGCATATAATAATAATGATAATAATAATAATAATAATAATAATAATAATAATGCAAAACCTGCGAAAGAAGAACAGCATAAAACGAGACCCGAAACTGGATGGAAGCGCGGGCGAGATCCGAACGAATTCGCATTAGCACTGGGTTAGATAGGTCACCCAGGGGCGGCCGGGGTTCTGCGGGCGCGCTTAATTGGCCGCGGGAATGACGGGCAAGAAGCCGAGCAGCTGTTCGTTCCTTGTGCTGTGTTCAAGATCAGAGAGGGGGGGAGGGGGGGGGAGGGAGAGGGGGGAGAAATGGAGAAGGAGGGGAGAGGGAGGGAGAGTGGAAGGAGAGGAGATGGATAGAGCAACGGATGGACGGAGGGAGGGATGAATTGAGAAAGAAAACGAGAGATGAACGGAGGAAGGGGGAAAGAGAGAGAGAGAGGGAGAGGGCAATAGAGATGGAGAAAAAAAGGAAGACGGTTCATGCGGCGCCATCGCCCGCTAAACGCCGTGGCATCGCTCTGACCAACTTCGCCTGGCGGAGAGAAAGAGAGAGTGCCTAGTTAGGAGGAAAGGGTGGGGAGGGGGAGTACAAAGGATGTGTGAACGAAAGGCGTGTATGTGTGTGTGTGTGCGTACGTGTGTGTTCGTACGTCCATATGTGTACAACGGGTGCAACAGGAAGGCAGAGGGGGTGGGAGTGGGGGCGGGGGAAAGAGGAGGAGGAGGAAGGCAGCCTTGGGGCACCTCGCACTCCGCTGGCGACCCACGGCGTGGCAGGTCTCGCTGTTGCCTACCCTCCTGCTTCTGCTGTCGCTACTGCTTGATTGTGGTATTACCCCGTGTGATATACTCTTAAATCGTGGTATTGCTTGTGCGGTAGACTCCTAAATTGTTTTAATACAAGTGTGATATCCTATTAAATTCTGCTATTATCAGTGCTGTATACCCCGAAAACATGGTATCACAAGTGCGGTATACTCCTAAATCGTGGTATTACGCGTGCGATATACTCTTGTGATATATTCACCCACCCATTCCTCGCCCCCCCCCCCCATGTCTTCAAGTTGTGATCTTGTGTTGATCCGTTCGCCATGAAGCGATTATGTATCCGACACTTAGAAGTGGCGATTTTCCTAAGTGGTGTATACGTCTCGGAGGAGGAGGAGGGGGAGGAGTGAGGGGAGAACTTTTGGACGGTTGGGTGGAAAAAGGAAAAAAAAGTATCGTATTATCTTGTTTGTGATACATGGATATTGGTATTTTTTTACTGTGGTTCATTTTGATAATTAGCATAAGATTTTTTTTTTTTTCTTCTTTTGTTTACTTGGTGGTGCGTCCGCTGGGCATTTAGGTATGCCCCTCTCTAAGTAAAGGCATTGAATCGACTTTGAAATTTTGATATAAAGGAAAATCTATATTTTTTTCGAGTGTTTGACTTAGTGAGTGACATTTGGAAAAAAGTGATACCTCTCCGTGACTGAAATTTTACCACATGGCTTTTGAACTGAATTTGGAATTTTTAAATCCATACTGACAAGGAAAGTTTATCGAAAACAAGAACGAAACGAGATTAAGAAAAAAAAATTAAAAAAACCGGCAAACAGGGACAAACTGACCACCCCCCTCCCCCCTACCCACCCATCCCACCCCATACCCACGCCCACCAAAAATAAATAAATAAAATCGAAGGAGCAAATAAACAAACAGCGAACTCTCGAGAAATCGGAAAAGACAGAAAAAAACGAGAGAGAAAATAAAGTTGAGAGAAAGAAAGAAAAAAAAGTTTCGAATTGTGAAGATTGATAGAAGAGTTTGAGTGATGAGAGCCTGGCCACCTCCTCTGCCACCGGCCTGCCAACATTTCCAACTCGTCGGTGTAAGTAACATGTAGTGTGGAGAGAGAGAGAGAGAGAGGGGGAGAGAGAGAGGGGGGGGGGGCGAGAGACAGAGGAGAGAGAAAGAGAGAGAGGGGTAGGAGAGAAACAGATAGACAGAAGCGAGAGAGAGTGAGAGAGAGAGAGAGAGAGAGAGAGAGAGAGAGAGAGAGAGAGAGAGAGAGAGAGAGAGAGAGAGAGAGAGAGAGAGAGAGAGAGAGACACGCGCTTCTGCAGTCAGATTGAGCTGGAGTGTTTCGGGTTTGAGGCTCGGTATTTTTATCTCTCTCTCTCTCTCGCTCTCTCTCTATCTATCTCTTTGATTTCATATGCGGTTTTTTATGTTTTGGCATGTGAGGGGGCGCATATATGCAACATACCCCCAATAATTCATCCGTTCTAACGTCACGCGTCTCCTGTCACAAGTGATGTCTGCCGAAACAAAGTACATCAGTCCCCCTCAATGCTCTCTGACCCCTTTTTTCGAGTCGTTTCCAACCACCAAAACCTCAATTTAGCGCAACCAGAGACCATGTACTTCAATTAACATCGTTTCCACTGTTGATGTACCACAGGCGGCGGAGGCTTCCTGTAGGCTTATCCTCCTCCCCTCCCCTCCTCCCGTCTCCTCTCCCCTCTCCTCTCTCTTCTCCTGTTCCCCCCACCTTCCTCCTCAATCTCTCTCTACCCAGCTCCTTTCCCTCCTACACCCCTACCCCCACCCTCCCCCGCAACAGTTAGTAGGCATCATTAGTCAGCCCGGCCTACTAATGACCCGATAGGGGGAGGTAGGGGAGGGAGACGAGGATAGTGATCTGACCCCGGTTGCCTTACCCCTGGAAAAAAAAAGAAAATAGTGACGTCACGAACAGCTGCGGAGTCACAGGTGTTTCATTGTTTGAGGGGAACTGATGGAGATGTGGTGGGGGGAGGGAGGTGAGTGAAGTGAGGGGTATCATGGTTGTAAGGGGACTTTTCGAAGACCTAATGGACTCTAGAGCGGGACAAGGGGGTAGGGGGTACGGGGGTCTGCACGGAGCAATGCAAACTATGTTTAAGTTTAATCATGAATTCGTTTTAATGGTTAGAAGGGGGTAGGGATGGGGTTGTAGGGTTGTAGGAGTTGTAGGGGTGATGTGTGCACCATATGATACCTCATTCATCACAAAAAAAGTACTTATGGCTAGGAGGGGGAAGGTAGGCCTATACTGGCAGCATAGGGTGGAGTTTGTGCCACCTGACCCTCTCTCTTTTTTGGGTATGGAAAATGATACTTTTTTTTTTTTTTTCTTTCCTTTCTTTCCTTTCTCTCTCTCTCTCTCTCTCTCTCTCTCTCTCTCTCTCTCTCTCTCTCTCTCTCTCACTCACTCACTCTCACTCTCTCTCATTCTTTTCCTCACTCACTCATTTTCGTATGGTTAGTTTCATCACCAAAGTCTAACACCAAATATAACTGATAGCGATGATGTTAACGATATGAGCAACTGATAATGACGATATTCATAAAAATAAGGATTATAAAGTTGACAACATTGAAAATAAAATTCGCGATTATCATATTGATAAATATTGCATCTGTCTTTTTCCATTTCCCTTTCCGTATTTTTTCTCTGTAGAATATATATTTCATAATCCTGATATTATTATAAATCCCCCATGCATACAGTAGGCGGGGTAGAATTTTAACGAAAGCGTTATCCATCATATCTTAATAGAGTGTGCAGTGTAATGTGCTGGCAGAAAGGGGGGGGGGGCTTAACCACAGCTAATAGAGATGAAAAACACCCTAGCCTCAGAGGATAAAAGAAACAGCCCTCAGCTGACAGAGAGGAAAAGCACTTAAACTCACCTGATAGAAAAAGATCCTAACCGCAGTTGACAGAGGAAAAGTACCAAACCTCACCTGATAGAAACAAAAAAACTCAACCTCACAATAAATAGAAAATAACATTGTATTAGGAAGAAAAATTACATTTCAACAGGCAAAGGAACAGAAAGAAAAAACAACTAACCTAAACTATGTCCTTTGCGTGTGAACTACCTGTCACGTGATAAATAGAGCATTCATATCTCCTTCGTTTTATATACTCGCTCTTTTTCGTTTCTTATTTATAGGCTACGTAATTCGCTTTATTCTAATGTTTGTTATTATTTATTTATTTTCTATTTCATCTTACTTTGCGTGTGCATTATTGTTTACGCCAAGAAGGGAAAATGTTTATTGTGACGTCGAGGCGGCCAGAAAGTGGGCTTCTCCGGCTCATTACGTCAATTAGGGGTCATATCGTGGCTAGAATAAACAAATAAATGCACGATCCAGGCGTTATTGGTAACAACGGCCGCAAGTGAAGATAATCGTGGAATTGCCTCCGATAAGCGCTTATTTGATTAGGTAAACCGACCTTTACGTTTGCGGTTGTGTGTGAGCATATCTGGGATGTTTCTTTTTTCACTTTCTTTTCTTCTCTCTCTCTCTCTCTCTCTCTCTCTCTCTCTCTCTCTCTCTCTCTCTCTCTCTCTCTCTCTCTCTCTCTCTCTCTCTCTCTCTTCTCTCTCTCTCTCTCTATCTCTTTACCTCCCTCTCCCCCTCTCTCTCCCTCTGTCCCTCTCTCTCCCTCCCTCTCCCTCCCTCCCCCTTCTCCCTTCCCTCTCCCCTCTCTTCCTCCTCCCTCTCTCTTTCTCCTCTCTCCCTCCTTCCTCCCTCTCTTTTTCTCCTCTCTCCCTCCTTCCTCCCTCTCTTTTTCTCCTCTCTCCCTCCTTCCTCCTCCCTCTCTTTTTCCCCTCTCTCCCTCCCCCCCCTCTCTCTCTTTCTCTTCTTTCCTCTCTTTTTTCCTCCGCAAGTGGCCGTAAGGAAACTCGGCATCGAAAAGGGCATTCGTGATGATGGTTTACGCTGCAGTTAGAGTCCAAGGTTGAGTTGGGCGCGTTCGGGATTTCGCCCTTACTGCTTTCTTTTTACTCTTGATGGATATCATTCCCTACTTCTTGCTTATTATTTTTTTTCCTTTTTCTTTTTTTTGTATTTATTCTTCTCTTTCTTCTTTTCCTCTTTCTCCTCCTCCTCCTCCACCTTTGATATTCTTATCCCCTACCTCATCCAATCTTCTTCTCTTACACTTTTATCCTCTCACTTCTCTCTTCCATCTTCCTTCTCCTCCTTCTTCGTTCCTTTTCGTGGGCGCTGTTCCAACCGCGAGTCGCCCTACGATACCGCTCACAGGAAGGAGATAGGGGAGATGGTTTATAATGGTTTGTGATAAGCGGGTGGGGCGAGGAGACTGCACTTTCTTCCTTCTTCTTCTTCTTCTTCTCCTCTTCCTCCTCCTGCTCTTCTTCTTCTTCTCCCTCTTTCGCTTCTTCAGCCTCTTTTTTTTTTTTTTTTTTTATTCATTTTCTTCTTTCCCTGCTCCTTTTCCGCCTCCTCCTTCTTCTCTACCGTCTCCTCCTCCTCCTCTTCCTCTTCACCCTGTATTTCGTTGTGATATGATAATTATATATATAATTTTACTTGGATTTTAATATCCTTGATGGAGGGCATAATAGGAGGGACGAGGGAAGAAAGAGGAAGGAGAAGGAGAAAGGAAAGAAGAAGGGAGGAAGAGAAGGCTTACCTATGGCATCCGAAAGGATGTCGTTACGCAGCATCCGTGGCACCGGAAGTTGCCTCACCAAGGATGCGGAGACCGACCGATGGCAATCGAAAGGGAGGTCATGCCTGTCGATAGGGGGGGGGGTCGAGGTGCCTGTTTTATTTTATGACTTACGGGGATGGGGGAGGGGTGACGGGGGGGGGGGGATTGTTCGTGAAGGGGGTTAGAAGGAGGGGTTGGGAGGCACGTAGTAGGGGTAGGGGAAGGAAGGGCACGTGGAGGGAGTGGAGGAAGCGGAAGGGGTAGTGGATTAGTACGTGTGTAGGGTAGGGTAGAGGAGGAGTGGTAGGAAGGTAGGAAGGAAGGAGGGTAGGAGGAAGGTACGTGAGTGTGTAGCGACCTTAGAAAAGGGTGGTTGAAATTAAAGACAAGGTGAAGGTAGTCGTGCGAACAGTGGGTCGGGTGTGGGTAGGGGAAGGGGAGAGGGGAGGGGGAGATAGAGGAGTGGGCATTCGATGAGCGAGAGAGAGAGAGAGAGAGAGAAAGAGAGAGAGGAGGCAGACAGACAGATGCCGAACAATCAGTACAGCTTAGGATAAGGAACATGCAGCGTGTGTGTGTGTGTGTGTGTGTGTGTGTGAGAGAGAGAGAGAGAGAGAGAGAGAGAGAGAGAGAGAGCGGATGTTTTGGATAACAGAGAGGCGCCAGACGTGGTTGGTTTCTCTGCTTCTCTCCGCCCGGATGTTGCGTCAGGAGTGGTATGGGTGTCTGCACGGTGCATGTTGCAGGGGAAGGGTAAGGAAGGCATGGCAGGTAGTTTTGATAGATTCTTGTAGTGTTATTAATGATATGATTGAAATAGCATATTTTTCATTTACCAGTGATGACTAATTCATTCTTCATCAATCGCCATCATCCATCATCATCATCATCATCACACCACCACCACCACTACCGTCCATCAATCATCACCATCACCACTACCATCACCATCATCTCCCCATCAACCTCATAGCCCGGGTCGGTTCAGTCACGCACGCGCCGATAAGCCCAGGCACGGCATAGAGTGCCCCCCACCCCCGTGGCCCTCCCCACGGCCTTCCTTCTCAGTGCCAGCCGTCATAACAAACACGAAAAGCGCTTGCACGAAGAGATTTTAATTGACACATCCACACGCACGCACAACTCTACGAACAGGCGGCCTCACATACGCACACGCGCACATGTATTTGTGTAGATAAGGATACGCACATGTAGGGTGTAACAGGAAATGTTGTTCATAATGTAATATGTGGAATGGGAGGGCAGTGCCATGTGTTGTCCTTATTCGAATCATTGTTATATACATATATGTACATATATATATATATATATATATATATATATATATGTATATATATATATATATATATATATATGAGTGTGTGTGTGTGTGTGTATATATATATATATGTATATATATATAGACAGAGAGGGAGAGGGAGAGGGAGAGAGATTATAGAAAGATTGATCAGTAGATAGATAGATAGATAATAGATATAAATAGATGAGAGATATATAAGCCACGAATCAACAGTCAAGAACCAAAGAGCCTTCTGCTTTTCCTCATACTTTCCTCGAGACTCATCGCATCCTGCCCTCTTGAGTCAACGTGAGTGAGATGAGTCATTGGGGAGGGTGGAGAGAGGGTGGGAAGGGGCAGCAAGGAGGGCGAGGAGAGTGGGGAGGGGGAGGGGTGGGGGAGATTAGGCAGGCTACTGAAGATATGACTCGTGCTAAGGCTAAATCTTGTGTGTGTGTGTGGGGGGGGGGGGGTGTCTGTGTGTTTGTATTTGCGTGTGTGTTTTCTTTTTTTTTTTTTTTTTTTTTTTTTTTTTTTTTTTTTTTCTTTTCTTTTTTCTTTTCTTTGCGTGTGTACGCAACCGGTCGATCGTTTATTTTTAGATATAATGGGCTTGTTACTGGCGAGATGGGTGATAGTGACGGAAATGCGGTGCTTTGTGATCGTGCTTGATATAACAACAATTACACTAATTGCAGCGGAAGTAATTACATATAAACGCGCTATAAGGAATATAAAGTGTAAATATCCAGTAGAAAAAGTAACCCAAATAAACACGGAATAAGCACGGTACTTACCAGTTTTGTAAAGAAAAAGAAGAAGAAGAATGAAGGTGTAAATGACCAATATAGAAAAAAAGTAAAATACTTGTAAATACTTCTAAAATCCGGACAGCCATTATGAACGGTATGTAAACCCGGCATTTGTCAAGCACAGAATAGAAATATTTCCCTCCGTCTGACAAGATGTCGACGAGAGAAAGGAGCGCTTCTTTCTCGTTATAAATTTCTGGGGAGTGTTGTGTTTACGCCTTAGTTGTGGCTGTCTCAAGCTGTCTGTCAGGGAGGAAGAGGAAGGAGGAGGGAAAGGAAGAGGAAGGGGAAGAGGTAGAGGGAGGTAGTATAGAAGAATTATTGGTGAGGAAGAGGAGTTAGGGAGAGATAAAAGGAAGGGGAGAAGGGAGAGGGGAGGGGAGAGGAGATAAAGGGTAACAAAAGAGGGAGGAGGAAGGGATATGGGAGAGGGGGTAGGAAAGGGAAAGAGGTCAAGCGATGAGGAAGCGGAAATGGGAGAAGAGACGAAGAGGAAAGGAAATGGAATAAGGAAAAGAATTGAGGGGAAGAAACAGAGCAGGGAGGGGGGATTTTTCAATCTGTGAGGCAAGGAAGGAAGAAAACAGAAGAGAGAAAGAATAAAGAATAAGAAAGACGACAAGATAAAAATGGGAATCGAAAATATCCAGGAGCATCGATAAGAACACGAAAGAAATGTTGATGAAAAGGGCAAGAAGGGAAAAGAGAGGGGAAAGTATGAAGGAAGTATGTTAGGACTGTAATGTGGGGAGGAGGGAGGGAGGTAAAGCATGTACCAGGAGAGTAAAGGAAATATGAATGAGTACGGCGATAGGATACGTGTGGTAGAATGATGAAAGGGAACAGGAGGAGGAGGTGAGGAAGAGGAAGAAGATGGGGAAGAGGGGGAAGTGAGGGAAGAATTGGAAAGAGATTTTGGTGATGAGGGCGCCCCTGTATTGGTGTAAGGGAGGAGGAGGGAAGGGGAGGGAGGAAGAATAAGAATAAGAAGAATAGGAGCCGGGCCAATGGGAGGGGAAGAGGTAAGATATAGGGAGCAGGGAGGTGGGGGGGGTCGCTGTTTGGCAGGCAGGCAGGAAGGGGGATGGGAGCAGGGCTTCTAGTGCTGTCTACCCTGAGCCCACAAAGGGAAGACTAGATTCTCTCGAAGCAAATTGAAGAAAGGCTAGGAAGCACCATCCTCGCTTCCCCCCTCCTCCTCCTCCTCCTCATCTTACCATCATACTCCCCCTCCCCCTCCCCCTCCTCATCGTACCATCCCCACCTCTCCCCCCCTCCCCTTCTGATTGCCTTGGGATAATTGCGAGTCTCGTATGCAAATGGGAACCTGTGTTTTTTCTTTCTTTTCTTTTCCAACAGAGGATGGGTCATGATAAAGCGCAATGGGGGGGGGGGGGGCTCTCTCTTGACGAAAATCCTTAGAGGATTTTTTTGTTTGCCACACACACACACACACACACACACACACACACACACACACACACACACACACACACACACACACACACACACACACACACACACACACACACATACACACCAACACAAACACATACATCTTCCTGACCAACTCTGTCTCTCTCACCCCTTTCCCGTATATTTACCCCCCCCCCCCCTTCCCCTCTTTCCTTCCCTCCTCTGCCACCGTCTCATGCCAACAATATGCTAACACAGACCCTCGAAGGAATGATCAATTCACTTTTCTTCAACGCACATTAAGAACTTCATACCCCCCCCCCTATTTTTTTCCTCTAACCTTCCACCCTCCCCCCCTCCCCTTCTCCATTCTCCCCCCCCCCACACACACAAAGCCATACCACCATCCCAATATGATACCACCTTTTCAAAGAAGGACAGAAAAATAAAACTTTAATTTCTAGGTTGTTAGTAGGCCTCTGCGGGCGTGCTGGCGGGCGTTCGTGTGGGCGTGCGGGCGTTCGTTGAGTAATTCGATTACGCCTTCTGTTTACGGGCAGCGAGGGAACGCTTGAAGTGCAAAGGGAAGATGATAATGGCCTTGGTTACGGGAGCTGTGTGATGTAGCGCGGAGTGGAAATGACTTTTTTTTTTTTTTTTTTTTTTTTTTTTTTTTTTTTTTTTTTTGGGGGGGGGGGTTATGCCTCTTGCGTAAGTTGGTCGGACGCACGTATGTATGTGCGTATGTATGTTTCGGGATTTGTATGTAAGTGGGAACAGAGAGAGAGCGAGAGGGGGTGGCGGTGGAAATTTTGAGTTTGTATATATTAGCTTATACATTTGTTGACGTGGTATTTTATAATTAGTCTTCTATATTTGTCTTATTTTGATTAAACTTGCTGGTGATTTTTTTCCTTTTCGTATTTTAACATTTTGATCTCATTATCTCATTCATTCTCTTAGTCATCACCCTGTAGTCATCACCATGTAGGTGCAAATAGGAAGAGGGAGGAGACTTCTTCCTGCTCCTTCTTATTTTCTTATTTTCCATCAACTTTTTTTTCCTGACCTTTTTATCTTATTTCTCCTCCTTCCCCGTTCCTTCCATTTCCTTCCCCTGCTCCTACATTCTACTCTTCCTCCTCCTCCTCCTTCCGTTTTTCTATCCATTCTTCACCCTCCTCCTTCTCCCCCTTCTCCACATCTTTCTTCTTCTCCTCTTCCTCCTCCTCCTCCTCCTCCCCTTCCCCTTCCTCCCCTTCCTCCTCATTCTACCCTTCCTCCTCCTTACCCTCCTCCTCCCCCCCCCCTCTTCCCCTTCCTCCCTTTCCTCCTCCTCCTCCTCCTTTACCAGTGTTTAATACCTCTTGGCTGGAGGTTTATGGCTGATGAAATTATATGGCCTGCTATCAACCCCCCAGATGCAGCCTCTTCGTTTTCATCAAGTTATTATTTTTTTTCAGTAATCTCTTTTTTTATTAATCTAATTTGTTTACTTATTTTTCATTTTTTATGTTGGTAAGATATGATGGTTATTGTAGGAGGTAAGGATGGGAGGGAGAGATGAAGGGAGGAAAGGAGGAGAGAGGAGGAGGAAGGAGGGTAAGAAGTAGAGGAAGGGAGGGAACGAATGAGGTTAAGGTAAAAGGCGAAAATAAGGAACCAGAAGTTCGAAAAGGAGGAAAATACGGAATCAAGAAAAGGGAAAGAAGCAAGAAACAGACACACACACAAGCACACGCACGCACACCGGCCAAACTTTTCTCCCGTTCTCATACTCCGAATCATTTGGCATGACATGACTAATGTCTGGCCGATCGAGCGACATCAGCTCTTTGTTTATTATTAGTTGAAAATATATTTAAAGAGGGGAGCGATGGAGAGAGGGAGGAGGGGAGGGAGAGGAGGGAGGGGGGAGGAAAAGAAAGGGAAGGGAAGGGAGAGAGGGAGGGAGGGAGGAAAGGAGAGACAGTGAGTGAGGGAGGGAGGAGAGAGAGAGAGAGAGGGAGAGAGAGAGGGAGGGAGGGAGGGAAGGAGAGAGAGAGGGAGGGAGGGAGGGAAGGAGAGAGAGAGAGGGAGGGAAGGAGGAGAGAGAGTGAGGGAGGGAGGGAAGGAGAGAGAGTGAGGGAGGGAGGGAAGGAGAGAGAGTGAGGGAGGGAGGGAAGGAGAGAGAGAGAGAGAGAGAGGGAGGAAGGGAGGGAGAGAGAGTGAGAGAGGGAGAGAGAGTGAGGGAGAGGGAGAGGGAGGGAGGGAGAGAGAGAGGGAGGAAGGAAAGGAGAGAGTGAGAGGAAAGGAGAGAGTGAGGAGGGAGGAAGGAAGAGAGAGTGAGGGAGGGGAGGGAGGAGAGAGAGTGAGGGGAGGGAAGGAAGGGAGAGAGAGAGTGAGGGAGGAGAGAGAGGAAGGGAGGGAAGGAGAGAGTGAGGGAGGGAGGGAAGGAAGTGAGGAGGGGGAGGGAAGAGGAGAGAGTGAGGGAGGAGGAGGGAGAGAGAGAGAGAGAGGGAGGGAGGAAGGAGAGAGAGTGAGGGAGGAGGAAGGAAAGAGAGAGAGTGAGGAGGGGAGGGAAGGAGAGAGAGTGAGGGGAGGGAAGGAAGGGAGAGAGAGTGAGGGGAGGGAAGGAGAGAGAGAGGGAGGGAGGGAAGGAGAGAGAGTGAGGGAGAGAGGAAAGGAGAGAGAGTGAGGAAGGGAGGGAAGGAGAGAGAGGGAGGGAGGGAGGGAGGGGGAGAGAGGGAGAGAGAGAGGGAGGGAGAGAGAGAGAGAGGGAGAGAGAGAGGAGAGAGAGAGAGAGAGAGGGAGGAGGAGAGAGAGGGAGAGAGAGAGAGAGGGAGGGAGAGGAGAGAGGAGGGAGGGAGAGGGAGAGAGAGAGAGGAGGGAAGGAGGGAGAGAGGGAGGGAGGGAGAGAAAGAGAGAGGGAAGGAGGGAGGAAGAGAGAGAGAGAGAGAGGGAGGGAGGAGGAAGGATAGAGAGAGAGTGAGAAGAAGGGAGGTTCTCTGGCGTCACTCTGCGTCCATTTGCTCAGTCGCATCAAAGGACACTGGGAAATTGAGTGTGTGCTCGTTTTAATGTGTTTTGGGATGTCTGTATGTGTGCTAGAGTTTGCGTGCGTGTGGAGATTGCGACGTTCCTTTTATTTTGTTATCTTTTTTAAAAATTGTCTTTGAGGTGATGGCAGTTAGTGTCTGAAATATAATTTTGTAGAATCATTTAGCCATGTTTTAAAAAAATGTTTATTTATTTACTTTTAGGTGATTTATTATTCTAGCGATTTCATGTGAGCTTTGTCTCTCTATCCCATATTTTATTTGCTTATCACTCGTTTTTTTTTTTATTGTCCTCCGATTGACTCCTGTTAGACTAAGGATTTCGTTATCAGTGTGACTCACGAAGCGGGCCGAGCCATTTCGGTTATCTTCCACGCAAGGGTATTTTACACGGGCGAGTGAGCTGTCGGTTGAAGGGGGAGGGGGAGGGGGTGGTGGGGTTTAATGGGGAGGGAGGGGTTATGTGGGTGGGGAGGGGAGTAGGTTAATGAGGGAAGGGAGGAGTAGGTTATGGGGGGGGCAGGGGAGGAGGAGTTGGGTTAAGGGGGGACTTGGGTTGTGAGGGGGAGGGGGAATGGGGTTATGAGGGTGGGGTTAGAAGGGGGAGCAGAAGGAGTAGGTTGTGAGGTAGGGCAGGGGAGTGGGGTTATTAGGGGGAAATGGTCGGAGGTGGGGTTATGAGGAGAAGGGGGGGGGGGGTTAAAGTGTTATTGGTAGTGGGATGTTAGCTTCTGCATTCAAGAGTTTGTTTTAATTACGGCGAGATTTTATATGTTTGTTTTTTTCTTCTTCTTTTTTATATCCTTCCTAAAATTGGATTAAAAGAAAACATTGCGGTCGGGTGGCTGGTTGGCCAGTTGCAGGAATGGCACAGTGGTTGCAATGTAATCAGTTTGCATGCAGGCACTGGTGTCCACGGTAGCCTACAGCGCAAGAAGAGATTTTTTTTTTTTTTTTTTTTTTTTTTTTTTTTTTTTTTTTTTGTGATGGGGGGGGAGGTCGGAAGGGGAAGGGTAGCGTCAGCGTGTCTGGATCAATAGAACGTAAAGAAATGAATTATTTTTTAATGGAATTTTTGACTTGATAAACTACCAGGTTTAATCTAGTCTGGGAGTCAAACACGGGAAATAACAAGGAAACAAAGAAACAAAGAAACAACACGAGACTTCGATGAATGAACATGGCATATTCAGAAAGCTCATAAACCTCCAGATGCGCATATCCGATTATGCTGCCGTGGCAGCGATCAAACAACCAATGATGAGGGAGCTGAAAGGTTAAAAAACAAAGTTACCGATCTCTTTTTCTCTCTCTCTTTTTGTTTCTCTCTCGCTTTCTCTCTCTCTCTCTCTCTCTCTCTCTCTCTCTCTCTCTCTCTCTCTCTCTCTCTCTCTCTCTCTCTCTCTCTCTCTCTCTCTCTCTCTCTCTCTCTCTCTCTCTCTCTCTCTCACTCTCTCTCTCTCTCTCTCTCTCTCACTCTCTCTCTCTCACTCTCTCTCTCTCTCTCACTCTCTTTCTCTCTCTCACTCACTCACTCACTCACTCACTCACTCTCTCTCTCTCCCTCGATTGTGTTATTGGTCTGTCAAAGGATTGTTTTGCCCGATTGTTTCGCGTGAGCTAGCTGTATGCAAATGAGATGCAAGTATTGATTGTATTACTGCCATGGTCAGTGATCTCGCTTGTAGGCTGGAAGCTGAGGAGTGGAAGAGAGAGAGAGAGAGAGAGAGAGAGAGAGAGAGAGAAGGGCGAAATGGAGAAAGACGGGAAGGAGGGGATAGAGAGAGACGGATAGAGGGAGATGGAGGATGAAGGAGAGAAGGTAGCTGGTGAGGTGGGGGGGGGAGGTAGCGAAGGGGAGAAAAGATGAAAGGGTGCGGGGAGAGAGAGAGAGAGAGAGAGAGAGAGAGAGAGAGACAGAGAGAGAGAGAGAGAGACAGAGACAGAGACAGAGACAGAGAGCAAATACTGAGAAGACAGTGAGAAAAGAGATTAAAAAAAAAGAAAGGTGCTATAGGGTTGACCGAAATGAGAATTAAATGAAAGAGAGAATGAAAGTGGACACATCGATGTCCAGTCCGCCCTATGCACGGAAAAGGCTTTTTAACAACACTGTTACTGCGACAGTTGCCTTGTTATGATATCTCGGTGGCGGCAAATGGTTCTTGTTTTGACTTTGCTTCTTCATCGTCTTCCTCCTCCTCCTCCTCCTCCTACTCCTCGTCTGTAGATTCCCCCCCTCTCTCTTTCTCTCTCTCTCTCTCTCT
>BOPN01003595.1:152141-154043 GCA_017312705.2 Penaeus japonicus | reverse complement strand
TTCGAAAATCGACTGCGAAAGAGACAGAAAAAGAGGGGTTTTATGGGGAGGGGGAGGAGAGGGGAGGGGGTAGAGCGAAGGGAGGGGGGAAGGAGAAGAAAGGGAGAAGAAGAAGGGGAGAGGGAAGGGGAAGCAGGGAAGGAATAGGAGGAGGAGGTGGAAGGAGGGAGTTGAATGAAGAAGGAGAGGGAGTAAAAGAGGAAAGATGGGAAAGGTAGAAAAGGGAAGGAAGAAGGAGAAGGAGGAGGAAGGGAGGGGGGGGGGGAAGAAGGGATAAAAGGGGAGGAAGGAAGGAAGAGGGACGAAAAGGACCCAAGGAAAGAGAAGGAGGAGTGAGTAGAGAAAAAAAAGGGATAAAGAAGAGACAGAGACAATAGAGAAAGGAGTGAAGGGAAGGGAGGGAGTCAAGAAGAAGGAGAAACCAAGTTGGAGGCGGAAGAAGGGACGGGAAAGAGAGCTTACTTTTTCAAACACATTAACCTCCCGTGAATCGTTTTAAAAGTCTCGAAAATTATTTTCTGATGATGGCTAACCGAGGTCCTCTCTGCACACTATGACATATCTTTATTTCTATTTTCTCATCAACCACGTTCGTTATATAGACGATTTTGCGAAAGAGTTAACATTGGAGAGACACTTGGATGAGCGACTGGAAAAAAAATGAGAGAAAAAGAGAGAATTTGAAGGAATTTAGAGGAGATAGGATGAGAGAGATAGGAGGAAGGAGGAGAGAGAGAAAGAGAGAGAGAGAGAGAGAGAGAGAGAGAGAGAGAGAGAGACATGCAATTTCCTTATGAATAATGTGGATACAGTTCACATTTCAACAATACCGAAAATAATCAACATAACAAGTTATCAAGGAATATGGTATCATCCTAACCTGGTTTCTTATAAAAAGAGAGAAAAAAAAAGAAAAGAAAAGAAAAAAGAACAGAAAGAAAAAATCCGTATCCAACCTGACCTCCCGATGTTCATTTGTTCTTTCACCATTATCGAACCAATCTTATTCCATCTGCATTTTAGTGCTTTTAGCCTACGTATTTCCCCCCTCCCTTGCCCCCCACCTCCCCCTTCCCCGTCAATTACGACAACAGGCAGACGGTGGACCAGTTATCCCACAATGGTACTGAAATTATCCGCATATTCTGTTATGGCAGACGAAACCGGGTCTTGTGTAAACAAACATGGCGTCGACACAATGGCGAAGGGGGGAGGAAGGTAGATCGGCCAAGATAATATTTTTGGCGATAATGGCTCCAGCGGGGGCGTTGCGAGGGTTTTTAGGCCTACGTCTCTATTTTGCTTGTTACTATGGAACGTTTAGGTACAAAAAAAGAGAGGGAGAGGATGAAAGGGAAGTGGGAAAGGAGGGAATATGTTGGTCTTCCAGTGCGGGCGGATAAGAAGGGTCGGTTGGTTGGTATTCTTGTTTGTGTTTGGTTAGTTTGTTCGCGTTTTTTTTCTTTCTCTCTCTCTTTATTTCTTTCACTTTATTTTTGTTTATAGTTATTGTCTATCATTTTTATTTATAAAGTATCATCATTTAAATGTTAATCTCTACGAAGAATGATTCAGCAACATTTTTCTTTAGTTTTATTTATTATTATTATTATTATTATTATTATTATTATTATTTATTTTTTTTTTTTTACCTTATGATCTCTCTTACTCTCTATTTCTTCTTCCTCTTCCCATCATTCTCGTCCTTTCGTTCACATTCTTTCTCTCCTTCCCTACGACCTATCATCAGTAATAAAGATGATAATATTATTAATGATACTACTACCGTCTACTGCTACAGCTACTGCTTCTACTAAGAATACGTGAGAATATGAATAAGAATAGAAATTAGAATCATAATCATGATCATAAAAAAAACAATTATGATAATGATAATGATGA
>BOPN01003595.1:142141-144641 GCA_017312705.2 Penaeus japonicus | reverse complement strand
CTCTCTCTCTCTCTCTCTCTCTCTCTCTCTCTCTCTCTCTCTCTCTCTCTCTCTCTCTCTCTCTCCCTCTCTCTCTCTCTCTCTCTCTCTCTCTCTCTCTCTCTCTCTCTCTCTCTCTCTCTCTCTCTCTCTCTCTCTCTCTCTCTCTCTCTCTCTCTCTCTCTCTCTCTCTCTCTCTCTCTCTCTCTCATATATTGGCTCAAAGATTTTGTTTACGGATAAAACCTTTTGCTTTTGACGTTCTTTGATCGAATGGAAAATTGCGGTGATAGATCGACAGGCCTGTCACCCCCCTTCCCTCCTCCCCCTCTCCCTGTCCCTCTCCATCTCCCTCTCCCTCTCCCTCCCCCTCCACCTCCCTCTACCCCTCTAATTTTTTTATAGAAGGGAATATGTTGTTGGTACCGATGAGAAATTTAAGGATGAGGGAGATGATGATGAATTTGGGAAAAAAAATATTGATTAAAGAAAGAATAGAAATACGAAAGGTAATGATAGTTAATGATAAAGGGGGAAGAAATAAAATACGTTAAGAAAATAAAAAAATATTTGGCAAAGGCGTATCAACGACCCAAAATATCCACCTTATAACAACTCCATTAAAAAAAAGAGAAAAAAAAAGCAAATTGTTTTCCTACTATGAAAGAAAGGGAAAAAAATCCTTTCCATTAATCAAAGGCAAAGCCATGTAACAGAAAGGAAGTACCCTGAGGGAGGTCCCTGGGGGGGAGGGTTCTAAGGAAGGGTGGGGGGGGAGGGGGGTCGCCTTAAGGGAAATGGGAGGTGGCGAAGGGGGAAGGGGGAGGGGAGGGAGGGAGGGGTTACCAGGGGATGGGTGGGGGGGAGTAGGGGACAAGAAAGGTTTCCAGGGGGGTAGAGAGGAGGGGTGGGGGGGTTACAAGAGGAGTTACTAGGGGAGGGGGCAGAGGAGTTACACGGGGGGAGTCAAGAAGGATATCAAATAGGGAGAGTCAAGAAGGGGTCCAGAGAGAGAGAGAGAGAGAGGATGGGGTCCCAACGACGGATGGGGAGGGGAGGGGGGTCTCTCTCTCCCTCTCTCTCTCTCTCTCTCTCGTGACAGCAACAGGCCCCCGAGGCACCCCCATCTCCGCCCAGGTCACGTGACTCGGCGGCGTCTGGGCATCACCGACACAGATGAACAATTACATGGTCACGTGCAGGATGCTGTGTGCGATGCTGCGATAGACCGGATCGATCGCAGACGGAAGTTTTCATCAAAGTGATACGTTAATGGAGTTAATGGGGGGAATGGGAGATGGGTGGGGTGGATAAAAGGGAGAAGGAGGAGGAGGAGGAGGAAAAGAAGGAGGAAGAGGAGGAGGAGGAAGAGGAGAAAGAGGAAGAGGAGAGGAGGAGGAGAAAGAAGAAGAAGAGGAGGGGGAAGAGGGGGAGAAAGAGGAAGAGGAGAGGAGGAGGAGAAAGAAGAAGAAGAGGAGGGGGAAGAGGGGGAGAAAGAGGAAGAGGAGAGGAGGAGGAGGAGGAGGAGAGGAGGGGGAGGAGGAGAAAGAAGAAGAGGAGGAGGAAGAGGAGAAAGAAGAAGAGGAGGAGGAAGAGGGGGAGGAGAAAGAAGAAGAAGAGGAGGAGGAGGAGGAGAAAGAAGAAGAAGAGGAGGAGGAAGAGGAGAAAGGAAAAAGGAGGAGGAAGAAAAAGAAAAAGAAGAGGCGGAGGAGAAAAAAGGAGAGGAGGAGGAAGAAAACGAAAAAAGAAGAAGAGGAGGAGGAAAGAGGAAGATAAAGAGGAGGAAGAGTCATTGAGATAAACAATTCGATGATTTCAAGTGGGATGGGGGGTGGGGGGGTACTAATGGAGGACTTTCGTCTTTGAAATCTTCATCATCTAGACTCCTCTTTTCATTTCTTTCTTTCGCTTTCAAAAGGCTTTAGAGTGATGCATAAATCAAAATGATGTCTGCAAAAACGAAGAGCTTTGAAAAATATAGGAGTGCACACACACACACATATACATACATATATATGTATACCTATATGTGTATGCATATCATACTAACTAATGTCTGTATAAGTATTCATGACGCACTAAAAGATTTTCATTAAAAAAAAAGATACACGCGTGATCGCCATTTCCATCAAAGGAAAAAAAAACACTTATCGAAGAAAATATAACATTTTAGATCAGAATAACCGAGTGATATAAGCAAAGCAAAATTACATAATCCTTTATATGAGAAACCAAAACAGCAAAAACAACAACAACAACAACAACTAAATTCCCTAGAGAGAGGAACAGCATGAGGAAACACATGGAAATGGATAATATATAATCAACAAGAGAAGGAAACGGGACACGTGAACAAAGAAGAGTAAACGGAAAGAAAAGGAGATAAAGATGGCGAAGCCTCGAGGGACGTGAAGGGAAGGAAAGGGAGGGAGAGAGAGAGAGAGAGGGAGAGAGGGAGAGAGAGAGAGAGAGAGAGAAAGAGAGAGAGAGACAGAGACAGAGACAGAGAGAGAGAGAGAGA
>BOPN01003595.1:90000-105000 GCA_017312705.2 Penaeus japonicus | reverse complement strand
AGCTTCACCGGGTTATTATGGCGATGAGAGAAGGGTTAGCTTCACCGTAGATCCCCCCCCCCTACCCAGCACCCCCACCCCACCCCCCGCTGGACGCCAGACAGCTGACGGCGTGTAAACAGAGATCGCTGACCCAAAATGATGTTGGACATTAATTTTGGTCAGAGAGCGCGGGTTATTCTCTTTTCTGTTTCTTATCTTTTTTTGTGATTTTCCGTCGATTTTATTATATATTTATTTTCTTTTTTTTTTGCGTTTGAGGTTTGTGTTACTTGTCTGTGTTGGCAATTATGTTGGTGATTCTCTTTCTCTCTCTCTCCCTCTCATTCTCTCTCTCTCTCTCTCTCTCTCTCTCTCTCTCTCTCTCTCTCTCTCCCTCTCTCTCTCTCTCTCTATTCCTTCTCTTCCTCCTTCTTCCCCCCCCCCTTCCCCCCATCTCTCGCACTTCCCAACCTACAGTATCATTCCCACCTACCTTTCCCCTCCTCTCCCCCCCTCCCTCCTTCCCCATGTCCCCCCCATCCCCCCCCCCCCACCACCAACCCCATATCTCCGACAGGTCGTGGGAACGGGTGACGATTGCGACAGGGTGTGGAGGTGTCACACGACCCTGTCATCCCTTCCCTGCCTCCCTGCCTGTCACTCCCTGTCCGTCTAGGCTTCCTGTCCCTTCACCCCCCCTCACCCCATCCCCCCTCACCTCTAGCCCCCCCTCTTTCTCTCCCGACCACGCCCTCTTGTCCTCCGCGAGGCTCATGTGTCTCGGTGCGCGTGTAAGGGGGCGGGGGTAGGGGGTAGGGGTGGGACGTAGGGGGTAGAGATGGTTAGATTGTGGGGTTAGGGAAAAGAAAAAGAAAGAAGATGGAGGAGGAGGAGGAGGAGGAGGAAGAGGAGGAGGAGGAAGAAGAAGGGGAGAGGGAAAGAAGAAGAAGAAGAAGAAGAGAAAGAAAGAAGAAGATGGAGGAGGAGGAGGAGGAGGAGGAAGAGGGGGTGCATCGGGAAAGGAAGAAGAAAACGAAGAAGAAGATGGAGGAGGAGGAGGAGAAGGAAGAGGGGGGAGGATGGGTTAAGGGTCACGAGAGAGGGAAGGTCAAACGAGCACTTCCATGTGTTTGCGATAATCTACTGGACGCATTTGTGAATGAATCCATTATTATTTAAAAAAAAAAAAAAAAAAAAAAAAGGGTTAGTGTATTTCAAGAAACGTGTCTGTATTCGTTAGATGTGAAATGTGTGATGTGAAACGTGATAATCAAGTAAAGAGTGAATGAAAATTGGAGTTAATGAATTTGCAACATTAAACGCGTAGCGCAGATGAACAGTGATGCAATATCCTATTAGCAACAATGTCCAATCATGAAATTAACGCTTTGTTTTGAAGAGATAACTTTCGTTTGTGTTTTTAGGTAAGAGAGAGAGAGAGAGAGAGAGAGAGAGAGAGAGAGAGAGAGAGTGAGACAGAGACAGAGACAGAGACAGAGACAGAGAGAGAGACAGACAGAGACAGAGACAGAGACAGAGACAGAGACAGAGACAGAAAGAGAGAGAGAGAGAGAGAATTATATCCCGATTATAATCTCCCGTGGGAGGCGGACAAGGCAAGGCATTGCAGAAGCCAAGATAACCCAAACGATAATTCTTAAAACAGACCATGACGAAGAAATAAAAAAAAAGAAAAAAAGAGAAGAGAGAGAGAGAGAGAGAGAGAGAGAGAGAGAGAGAGAGAGAGAGAGAGAGAGAGAGAGAGAGAGAGAGAGAGATGAGAGAAAAAAAAAAAAAGTGTAACGACAATAAATCCAAACAAAACTCTTTTAAAAAACAAACACGAAAACACAGAATTATTGCCCAAGAAATACCCCATTTTTCAGCACCCATTCCCACACCCACACACACACACCCACCGCCCTGACACGACCGGCCATAATTTATGCTCGAATCTACGAATTAGCGAATCGTGTCGAACATCAGATCCGAGTCTTGTCTCACAGAGATTAGGTTTCTATCGATCACTTTATCGGGTCCGAATCCTCGCTCGGATGCGGATTAGCTGGTGTGTGATGATGCTGATGCTTGGTGGGATAAGGGGGGATAATTTTTTTTTTTTTTTTTTTTTTTTTTTTTTTTGTTTTTAGTGAGGAAATGTTAAGTGGGATGGGTTGGGGGAGGGTAAGGGGGAAGGGGGGAGGGGTTGGGTGAGAGGGGTGAGGGATGGGGATGGGGATGGGAATGGGGAAAAGGGGTAGGGGGAAGGGGACGGGGAGGGGAGGGGGGTGTGATTGATTTTTTTTGGGTGGTGTGGAGTGTTTGGGTTGATTCACTTTGGTTAAGGAGTAGAGGGAAAGTGGAAGAGGGGAGAGGGGAAATGGTGAGAGTGAGAAAGAAAGAGAATAGGAGAGGGAGAGGGAAAAAGAAAGAGAGAGAGAGAGAGAGAGAGAGAGAGAGAGAGAGAGAGAGAGAGAGAGAGAGAGAGAGAGAGAGAGAGAGAAAGAAAGAAAGAAAGAAAGAAAGAAAGAGAGAAAGAGAAAGAGAAAGAAAAAAGAAAGAGAGAAAGAGAAAGACAGAAAGAAAGAAAGAAAGGGAGAAAGAATCAGAAGAAAAACAAGTCATGAAAAGCGAAAACATGCATACCACAAAATGCAAGAAAAATCCCGCAGCATTTAGAGAAGAACTTGGTCTCCTTCCGGGGATTGAAAGGTAACATGTACACAGAAAATAAATCATGCATGCAACTCCGATCATGCAAAGCGAAGGGAAGGAACCTGAGATATGTTTAACTCAGTTGGATAACAAAAAAGAAGAAGAAGAAAAAAAAAGTGGGGGGGGGGGATCAGTAAAGTTAGCAGAAAATAAAGAAAAAAAGGGTCTTTCTTTAGAATCCTCTTAAGAAATGCATCCTCATGGAATAGTATCATGACTTCATTATTTATTTTTCCTACTATTTTTTTTTATTTTTTTTTTTATTATTTTTTTTTTTTTTTTGAGTGAGGAAATTATCTATTTCTTCGAGTTTATTTTCATGGCTTTTAGAGATCTCAAAGTCAGGATCAGAGAAGAAATAAAGAAATTATTCATTTTATCTCCCTATGGATGTTCTTAGACTCATTTCTTAAACACTGCGAGTTTCTTATCGAGTCGATGGCGATCTCTTTACAAAGGTTCTGATCTCTTCTTAAGGTTTCTGAATCTCTTATCCATTTCTTTATGTCTTGTGAGATTCTTATAGGACTGGCGACGTTGGTTCTGTTGAATAACAGAGGTTCTGGTGGGTTGACATCAGTGTGTTTATTCGGTTTACGTCTAAGGTTTTTTTTTTTTTTTTTTTTTTTTTTTCTTTTTTATAGTTTTTAGTTCTTATTTCATGTTTCATGTTTTTGTTACTGATTTGTTTTCTTTTTTACTCCTTTGTTCTCTCTTTCTCTCTCTCTCTCTGTCTCTGTCTCTTTCTCTCTCTCTCTCTCTCTCTCTCTCTCTCTCTCTTTTTCTCTCTCTTTCTCCCGCCCCCCTCTCTTTTTTTTCTCTCACTCTATCTCCCTCTTTTCCCCTCCCTTCCTCCTTTCTTTCTTCCCTTCTTCCCTTCATCGCCATCATCACCCCCCCCCTCCCCCCACTACCACCTATTTCAACCCATTCCCATCCCAGCAGCATCCAGATCGATCTACCCATCTCCCTCACAGTCTATTTACCATCTATTAATCCCCGCCCCCCCACTCCACCCTCACCCCCACCCCCACCCCCCACACCCCTTTGTCCACGAGTCCATGTAATATGCATCGGAACAGAACGATTAAATATTATATAATGTACGATCACAGATTCTTCTGGAATCATTAATCAAGTCGCGTTGTCGTTATGTAGTACCTAATGTCACGTGATTTAGCATCCTTCCTCATGAATAAATATCTCTAGCGCATGGCGAGAACAGAGAACATAGAACATAGAACATAGAACATAGAACAGAAGAACAGTCATCTGTTTTGTTCCTTCTTCTTTATGAATTGACGTGTTTCGAGAACTGGGAACCAGCTTATGAATTATTTTTTCTTGACGTGTGTCGAGAACAGAGAACATAGAACAGAAGAACATCGTTTATCCGTTTGTTTTTTCTTCCTTATGAATTGACGTGTGTCAGAGAACATACAACAGAAGAAGAACATCGTTTATCTGTTGTTTTTTCTTTATCCTTCAGAATAAGAAAAGTTATGTTGAGAGCAAAGAACAGCGTCTTATTTCAAGGTATTTATTTTTTTATATAAGGAAGATAGATAATTTTGTGATAATGGTAGAGGAAGGGGGTCTATCGTCCCCCCACCCCGCCCTCTCTTCATCTTCCCGTTCTATATTACCTCTCTCTATCTTTTCCTTTCTCCTCTTCCTCTCCCCTCTCCTTCTCCCTCTCCCCTCTCCCTGTCTCCCCTCATCTTACTCACGCCTATTAGTCTCTTAATCGCTTTTCAATCACTCGAATACCATGACTTATAAGTGTGGGATTGTCGACATTCGTTCCCCTCACTCAGGCTTTTCCCCTCATTTTGTTATGGATCTCTTTCTCTCTTTATTCTTCTTGCTCTCTCTCTCTTTCTCTTCTCTCTCTTCTTTCTCTTTCTCTCTCTCTCTCTTTCTTTCTCTCTCTTCTCTCTTCTTTCTCTTCTTTCTCTTTTCTCTTCTTTCTCTTCTCTCTCTCTCTCTCTCTCTCTCTCTCTCGCTCTCTCTTTCTCTCTCTCTCTCTCTCTCTCTCCTTTCTCTTCCTTCTTACATCTTCTTTCTTCAACCTATCGATCGGTAGAGGTCTGTGGTGTATAAACTCTACGGAGATTCTATCCTCATTTCAACGCAGTGTCCTAGATAAGCCGGGATGAGTTAGCCGATATTATTTATTTATTCATCACATTATTTTTATTTTATTGCCTATATATCTATTTTTTAAACCATTTTCTATAAACCATACATCACTATCACCATTAACATCAACATCAAACCAGTTTTCAGATCCTAACAACAAAATTATCGCAACAAAAAGTAAACAAAATTTATCCAGCAAACTCTCACAACACCCCCCCCCTTCCCCCTCGTCAAAACAAACAAAACAAACACACACCAAACACCCAAACAAACAACCACCAAACAAACACAACACCAACAGGAGCAAAGACCCAAAATATATTAGTTTTATAATAGTTTCCAAGTTTAAATCACAGGGTGGGCGTGGAGGAAGAGAAACCGTGAATATGTAAGCGTGAACTTTGAGATAACACGTGATTACAGACCAAGTCTATTTACATATGTGATAGCTTGGGAGGGAGTGGAGGGAGTGGAGGGAACGAGGGAGGGAAGGAGGGAGGTGAGTGATGATGGTGAGGGATGGAGGGAGGGAAGGAGGGAGGGAGTGTGGTAGAGTGGAGGATAGAAGGGAGGGAAGAGAGTGGAGAAGGAAGGGAAGGAGGGGAGTGGAGGGATGGAAGGCGGGGAGGAAGAAGGAAGGAAAGGAAAGGAAAGGAAAGGAAAAGGAAAGGAAATAGGTAAGAGGAAAGAGGAAGGGAATAGGAAGAAAAGGAGAGAGTATATATATATGTGTGTGTGTGTGTGATGTATGTATGTGTGTGTTCGAGTATTTGTGTCTGTATATGTGCTTTTAGCTTTCATGCATACCAACCAACCATAGATATTACTCGGCATTCAATTAATCCTTTCATTCTACCGTTTACAAATTCAAAAACACTTTCTCCCTATTTGTCAAATGAATCATTCATTCACTCAGCCTGTAACCCACTCAATAGCCTTTTCATTAATGAAATCTTATTCGTCAAATTTGCATAAACCTTTTAGAATCGAAATTGAGATCAGAGAGAGGGAGAGAGAGAGGGAGAGAGAGAGAGAGAGAGAGAGAGAGAGAGAGAGAGAGAGAGAGAGAGAGAGAGAGAGAGAGAGAGAGAGAGAGAGAGAGAGAGAGAGAGAGAGAGAGAGAGAGAGAGAGAGAGAGAGAGAGAGAGAGAGAGAGAGAGAGAGAGAGAGAGAGAGAGAGAGAGAGAGAGAGAGAGAGAGAGAGAGAGAGAAAGAGAAAGAGAAAGAGAAAGAGAGAGAGAAAGAGAGAAAAAAGAGATCACTTATAAAACCTATCAAAACCGCTTTTGAAATAGGCCTACCCCATATATAAAGCTTACAATACATGAGAAAAGGTGTGTATTTACCATCACGTACCTCTTTTCCATATAAAGAGGTAGCGTTACATGCGCCGCCGCCCTATCCTCGTTAACAAGGTTGTATGATAAAAAAAAGACGAGGTTTAACTTAATGTTCTTTGGCTTGTTTGTTCTGGCTTAAGCTGAGGCGGGCGCAGTTGCTTTAAAGAAGGAAAGGGTTTTGCGCTTTCGGCTGTGTGCCTGCCCTTTGTCAGGGTTTATTTTTAGCTTCGTTTTTTGTGTGTTTCTGTGGTCTGTATGTCTGTCTGTCGTCTGTCTGTCGAGTCTTCCTCTTTTTTTTCAATCTCTCTCTCTTTCTTTCTCTCTCTCTCTCTCTTTTCTCTCTCTCTCCCTCTCATTTCTTTTCTCCCTCTCTTTTTATTTATCTCTCATATCTCCCTCTCCCTCACCCCCTCCCTCTCTCTCTCTCTCTATCTCTCTATCTATCTATTCATCTCTCTCCCTCCGTCCCTCCCTTTCTCTCCCTTCCAGCCCCGTTCCCTCCCTCCCTCACCCCTCCCCTCTCCTCCCCTTTCCCTCCCTCCCTCCCACCCTCCCTCTCCTCCCCCCCCCCACCTACTCACACTAGCGTGCAATCCCCGCTACCTTCTGCTACTTCGTTAACGTAACTGGCTCTTCTTATGCATGAAATTACGTTGCTTGTTCGAGCCGGAAATTATCATTAAGATCGTTTTCTTGTGGTTGATTAAGTGAGGATGTGAGTGTGTTGAAATGGTTGGTTTTGGTGAGGTGGTTGTTTTGTTTATTAATGATATGATGATTGTAATAATAATGATAATAGTAATAATAATGATAATAATAATAATGATGATGATAACGGTTATTATCAATATCATTGAATTATTATTATTATTATTATTATTATCATTCTTATTATTCTTATTATTCTTATTCTAATTCTTATTCTTATTCTTATTATTATTGCTGTTATCGTTATTATTATTATTATTATTATTATTATTATTATTATTATTATTATTATTATTATTATTAATCAGTTATTACGCGGAATCTAAGCACTCAATTTCAACCACTAACCCCTACTAGAGCTCATTACCCAACCGAATGACCACAAGGCAATAAAACCAAAACAAAAGAAGGGAAATAAATTTTTACAGAGTTGCCCCCAAAAAAAGTACAAACGACCCTAAATACCGGAACACAAGCTCCCGCGGCAATTAAAAAATCCGGTGAAATCTGAACACTCCCAGATGGTCGAGTTGCCAAGTCGCTCTTTTTGAACCGGGACAATAGTATACACCTCATTCCCCCCTCTTGACCCCTCCCTCCCCCTCCTCTCTTTCCCCTCTCCCCCTCCCCTGCCCCCCACCCTCTCCTCTCTTTCCCCCCTCCCCCTCTTCTCTTTCCCCCTCCCCCTCTCCTCTGTCCCTCCTCCCCCTCCTCTCTTTCCCCCCTCCCCCTCCCCTTCCACGCCCCCCCGCGGGTTGCCTGGGGAGGTAGTATGCAAATCAACTTCCTTTCATCATATTATAAGCGCCGGAACGTCAAAGGCCCAGGTTAAGAAGCAGGAAGGGAGAGAGAGAAAAAAAAGCGATATGGCGTCCAGTTCTATTGTTGGTTATTGTATTCGGCCTCTGTGGGTGGCAGGGGGGGGGGGTGTAGGGGGGGTAGAAACTAAGGGAGAGGGGGAGGAGGAAGTCCGGGGAGGGGGGGACGGGAAAGAGGAAAAGGAGGAAGGGGTAGGGGGGAGGGGGAAGTAAAGGAGGGATTGTGTTTAAGGGTGTTAGGACATCGGGGGATGAGTGGTGTAGTGATGTAAGGACGGGGAGAGAGAGAGAGAGAGAGAGACAGAGACAGAGACAGAAACAGAAACAGAAACAGAAACAGACAGAGACAGTCAGACAGGGACAGAGACAGAGACAGAGACAGACAGAGATAGACAGAGAAAGAGACAGACAGAGACTGAGACACAGACAGACAGACAGACAGAGAGAGACGATAACAATGACAGAGGCAGAGAGACAAAGAGAGAGAGACACTCAAAAAGAAAGAAAAAAAAGTGATAGAAAGAAAGAGAACTGAAATACATACGTATTGAAGTGCGAAAAGCGGAGATTTCGCAAACGGAAAAGGGGGAAAAAGAGAGTAAAGAAAAAAGAAGAAGAAAGAAAAAAGACGAAAAGAACGAGAGAATAAAAGACAGAAGAGACAAGTGTTAACAAGGAGGCTGGAAGACCCTTAACGAGGGGAAAGAAGAGAGGGCGGAGAGTAATAAAAAAAAGAAGAAAAAGAAGAAAAAAAAAAAGGAAAAAAGGGGGAGGTAGAGAGAGAGTTCGGTGAAACAGGGAGGAGAAAGACGTGGTTTTAAGGGCGAGTGCTAGGGCGTGACTCTGTAAAGAGGGAGGGATATTGAGGGAATAAGTGTGGGGGGGGGAGGGGGAGGAGGGAGGGGATAGGTGGAAAGGTTCGGGGGGGAGGGAGGGGGGAGGATGGGTGTGTCGACGCTAAGGGGTTAAAGGGGTGAGAGCGGGTTACTAAGGGTGAAGGAGAGATGGAGAAGGAGAGGGAGTGACTTGGTAGGGAGGAGGGGGGGGGGGAGAGAGGGAGGGAGTGAGTAACGCAGGAGAGAGAGAGAAAGAGACAGAGTCAGAGACATAGAAATAAACGTATTGACGGACAGACAGACAAGACAAGAAAGGACAGAGAGAGAAAGATTAAGTCCCAATTGGTCAGACTAGAAAGAGCGAAAGAAAAAAAAAACATAAAAAAAACATAAAAATCAATCAAATCTGAGCAAACACCTCAGGGGCAGATGAAGAGATTCACACAATACCAATTAATTCTCCAAACTATGAAAAAAGGAATATATATATATATCCACACAAAAGGACAAATAAAGCATACATACCAACAACAAACGTATCCACGTTTATACAGCACGTACACACGGACCTATATGTGTACATAAACAAAGAGACATGCAACCGAAAAAGATAAGACAGGAGGCAGGACGTCTTGAAGGAGTGTGTGAGAGGTGTCAAGCCTGTCACGAGATGCCAACAAAGACGTCGGAGCGATGACTATTCTCTCTCCGGTCGCGTCTGTCATTCATAAAAATCCGTCAGCTGATCGGACAAATATGGAGTTGACGACCGCTGTCTGATTGCTCTAAAAGACCCACACAGAAGAAGAAGGGTAGGACCAAAAAAAAAAAAAAAATAGAAGAGGATAATAAACCAAAGAGAAAGGAAGAGAAAGATAATAGGAGAAAAAAAAATAATGCTTTCTTTTTTTCTTATATGAGTCCCGCCCATCCGTCTATAGGAAGGAGAGTGACATTATCCCATTAATCTATATGATCCCGGTTGAAGGGTTGAGTCCATATCAAAAGACCGTAATGTGAAACCAGTTTTTTTGTGTGTGTGATTACGGCCTCTGCCTTATTTATATTGTGAGTGACGTGCCATCTGCCCCGCCAGCTCGCCGTTATTAGTTTTTCTACTGATTTTTCTGCTTGATTCAGACCCTTGTGTGTCTGTTTGTTTGTTTTTCTCTTTTTCTTGGGTTGCTTGGTTGTGTCTGTGTTTGTGTTTGTGTCTGTGTCTGGTTCTGATTACCTGGTTTTGGTTCTGTGTGTCTTGTCTGTATCTGGCTGTGTTTATATATTTCTTTGATTCTCTCTTTTTCTCTTTCTTTCTCTTTCTTTCTCTCTCTTTCTTTCTTTCTTTCTTTCTTTCTCTCTCTCTCTCTCTCTCTCTCTCTCTCTCTCTCTCTCTCTCTCTCTCTCTCTCTCTCTCTCTCTCTCTCTCTCTCTGTCCCATTTTGATGTTTATTTACAAAGAATAACCCATTTACCTTTCTATAATATATTAAAAAAAAAAAAAAAAAAAAAACAGAAACCACTGAAGCAAAATCGCACTCTATATCTTTTCCAAACGAGAGAAGTGCTTGTCAGCAATTGGCATTTGTCACGAACACGCAACAGCTGGACTTTATGTGTAGAAAAAAAACAAAAGAAAAACAGTATCGCTAGGAAAACATTTTGAAGCGTTTAACTATCTCCTTGTTCTTCTTTTTTTTTTCTTTTCTTTTGAGTTGATGGCATTTTGAAGACGTCGGATGGATATGCATTATCTGTTGTCTATCTTTTTCTTCTTCTTCGTCTTTTCTTTTCTTTACTGTTATCTCTTTGTGACCATCTGTCGCTTCTGGTGAGATCAGTAGGAGAGAAGTCTTTCAGGTATATATATCTGTTTGTTTGTCTGTCTGTCTGTCTTCCTCTCTCTCTCTCTCTCTCTCTCTCTCTCTCTCTCTCTCTCTCTCTCTCTCTCTCTCTCTCTCTCTCTCTCTCTCTCTCTCTCTCTCTCTCTCTTTCTCTCGTTATTTCAATTTCTCTCTATTTCTCTTCTCCCCCCCTCTCTCTCTTTCTCTCGTTATTTCTCTTTCTCTCTTTTTCTCTTCTTTTCACCCCCCCTCTCTCTCTCTCTTTCTCTCTCTTTCTCTTTATCTATCAATCTCTATCTCTATCTTTCTCCCAGCTTCAAATATTTTCCAACTCATTTTATAAAAAAAAAAAAAAAAAGCGAAACTAAGTGTCCGTCAAATCAATCCACACGCAACATCTGAACAGAACAGAGATCAGACCTATTGATAGATAGATAGACAGATAAATCGACACACAGATATGCGAGAAACAGCGAGAATGAACGAGATGCCCATCCCAGCGGTCACGTGACCTACCCTCCGCCGGACGAGGTAATGGCGCGAGTTTGTTGTGAAGGAACGATAATCACTCCAGTCGGCAGATCATAAAAGCAGATATTGGACGATCAGAACTCAATAACAAGACTCGGGGAAAAGGAGGGAAATGACCAAGCCCGTAAACGGCCGCATGTCCTCATTCCCCGCGTGAGATGAGAGGGAGAGAAATTGGAGAGGGAGAGGGGGAGGGAAGGAGGGAGGGAGGGAGGGAGGGAGGGAAGAAGGGAGGGAGGGAAGGAAGGAGGGAGAGAGAGAGAGAGAGAGAGAAAGAGAGAGAGAGAGAGAGAAAGAAAGAAAGAGAAAGAAAGAAAGAAAGAGAGAGAGAGAGAGAGTCGTTTGTCCCTCCGAGCGAAGGCGGGAATCCGAAGAAGCCGCCATGTTGTCTGATGACGTTTTGTGTCGCCTTCGCCGCTGCGTTTAATGGATTGCGGTGTTGTCGTCCACGCCCTCGCCGGTGGGTGGGTGGGCGTGGGAGGAGGTGGGATGGGAAATGGTGGTTAGAATATGGACAGTGGGGGTGGGGGTTAATGGGGGGGGGGGGGACTCCTCCTCATCATCCTGCTATTTCTTCTTTATCTTTGTTTTCTTCTTCTTCTTCATCTTCTTTTTCTTCTTCCTCTTCTTTTTCTTCTTTTTCTTCTTCCTCTTCTCCATCCCCTCCTCCTCCTCCCTCTCCCTCCCTCTCCTTCCCCCCCGGCCCCACCTTCCTCGCCCTCGCCTCCCCTCCCATCCCCTGTCCTTCCCTCCCCTCCCCCCGGCCCCGCTTTCCTCGCCCTCTCCTCCCCTGTCTTGCCCCCCCCCCCAAACGCCCTTACAAACACACAGCATGACTCTATATCATTACCACCTCGGCGCCAATTTATCAGAGACTTTTATTCCCTGCTAAATCTCTCCCACTATTCACTCTACACCCTTTTCTACACCTCCCCTTACTCCTTCTTCCTCCTCCTCCTCCTCCCCTTGCGTTTCCCCTTTCTATCCTGCTGTTCTCCCTCCCTCCCTTCCCTCCCCCTTCTTTTCCTGTCTTCACCTTCACCTTTTATTTTTATTCACTCCTCCCTCCCCCTCTCCTATTCCTGTTCCCTTCCCTTCCCTTCTTTTCCTTTCACTCTTCCCTCCCACTCCCCCCATACTTTCCCCTTTTCATTCCCTCCCCACTCACGCCCACACCCCCTTTTCCCCTTTTCATCTCCTCCCCACTCACGCCCACTCACGCCCACACCTACCTCTCTTCTCCACCTTTTTACGCCCATTTAATGCGACCGCACGCCCGTCTGATGTAACGAGACCGAACGCCCATTATTAAACTCCTCTGCCCTCTCGCTCTCTCGCCCACTCGTCCACTCGCAATCACGCCCATCTGCAAGCAACTGCAAATGCCTGCATTGTTCAGTCGCCGCTTCGAAAAATATTTTCCTATCATCAGATCCTGTCATGTATTTTTGAGTTAATAATTGATTGGTTTGTGTATTTCTTTATTGCTACTTATGTATATCTATATCTATCTATTTATCTATCTGTCTAGCTATCTATCTATATATCTATATCTATCTATCTATCTATCTATCTATCTATATATATATATATATATATATATATATATATATATATATATATATATATACACACATATATGATACACACACACACACACACACACACACACACACACACACACACACACACACACACACACACACACACACACACACACACACACACACACACACACACACATACACACTCACACACACACACACACACACACACACACACACACATACACACACACACATATATATATGTATATAAATATATATATATATATATATATATATATATATATATATATATAGAGAGAGAGAGAGAGAGAGAGAGAGAGAGAGAGAGAGAGAGAGAGAGAGAGAGAGAGAGATTCAGAGAGAGAGAGAGAGAGAGAGAGAGAGAGAGAGAGAGAGAGAGAGAGAGAGAGAGAGAGAGAGAGAGAGAGAGAGAGAGAGAGGTGAGAGAAGAGAGAGAGAGAGAGAGAGAGAGAAAGGGGTAGAGAGAGAAAGTGAGAGAGAGGAGAGAGAGAGAGAGAGAGAGAGAGAGAGAGAGAGAGAGAGAGAGAGAGAGAGAGAGAGAGAGAGAGGTAGAGAGAGAGAGAGAGAGAGAGAGAGAGAGAGAGAGAGAGAGAGAGAGAGAGAGAGAGAGAGAGAGAGAGAGAGAGAGAGAGAGAGAGAGAGAGAGAGAGAGAGAGAGAGAGAGAGAGAGAGAGAGAGATGAGTCAAAGTATGATTCGCAGAATCGATTGATATGCAGAATACTTGAAGGAAAATTTCCCTCTAAAATCGTAATCATATTTTATATCTTTAATACTTACCAAATACTTAATTCGTTACTAAATGGGATTTATATTATATAATTTCCTCGTGAGTTGAATTAACAAGGACATTTATATGTTAATTAATTTTCTTATTTTCTCTTCCTCAGGTAATCAGTGACGCTTCAACAACCACAAGCCTGCACCCTCTTCGTGGCACTGCAAAATATTGCAACAAAAGCTGCATATGTATCAAGACATCAACTGAAATGTCTTTGCAATCAATAAGAACGTGATTAAGAATTTCTCTTTTGTTTATATCCATCGTGGATAAAATGATAAGAAAGTGATAAGAAAACGTAAGAAATACAAGAGGAAAAAGTGGACAAACTAAGAAACTAGAGGAGGAAAGGGAGAAGAAGAAGAAGAAGAAAACGAAAGAAAATAAAGAGAAAAGTGTGAGAGAGAGAGAAAAAAAAAGTGAGAGGAGGAAAAGGGGTAGAAGAAGAAGGTGGATAGATAAGGAAGAAAGGGAGAAGAGGAGTACCAATAAGAATAAACGTGCGAGGAAGGGAGGCAGGTCTCTGGTCTTAGATGGTGGTTGCGACGTGACCTGGCAGCCAGAATGGAGCCTCCGGTGCTGCTTCCCCTGCTGGTCTTGGTCCTCGTCTCAAGGGCCTCTTGCCTCCAGACAGGTACGTAGTTTGTGTGTGTTGGGGAGGGTGGAGGTTTGTCTCTTTTCGACTTCTTGTTTGTGGTAGAATGAGAGGGAGAGGGGGAGGGAGAGGAGGATAGGGATGGGGAGGGAGAGGGAGGGGGGAGAAGGGAGAAGGGGGGAGGGGGAGAGGGAGGTTGAGAGGAGGAGGGAGAGGGAGAAGGAGAGGGGGAGGGGGAGGGAGAGGGGGAGGGGGAGGGGGAGGAAGAAGGAGAGGGAGAGGGAGAGGGAGAGGAGGAGAGGGGTGGGGAGGGGGAGGGAGAGGACGAGGGAGAGGGAGAATATATGGGAGAAGGAGAAGGAGAAGGAGGAGAAGGGAGGAGGAGAGGGAAAAGGATAGAGAGAATGAGTAGGAGTAGGAGTAGGAGTAAGAGAGCGAGAAGAAGAGGGAGAAGGGAACGTCTCACCGTCCCTCCCACCTTCCCACTTCTCTCTCCCTCCCTCTCCTTCCCACACATCATCTCACTCTCTCTGCCCCTTCATCTTTATCAAGACTCCATCTCTATCGGATAGCACAGACTGCCTCGCAATCCCCTCTCCTCGCTTGCTTAATGTCTTTATATAAGAGATCCGAACCGCCGTGTAGTTGTTGTGAGATCCTAATCTCGCCACAGACCCAGGAAGTTCGAATCGCATTCAGTTGATGCTCTTTTGCTTCGCCCGATAGTGTTCTCGCGGCTTCAAACAAGATGGAGATTTTACTCCGTTTATATGTATATATATATATATATATATATATATATATATATATATATATATATATATATATATATATATATATATTTGTGTGTGTATGTATATATATACATTGTTAATTCATATTTCTTTTTTCTGTTTTATATCTTTTTTTTTCTCTCAACTTTAGTCGTTTCGATTTGGTGGTTGGTAAGGATGGAGTTAGAGAAATAGAACAGGAAATTAAGATGGATAGATAGATAGATAGACAGAGAGAGAGAGAGAGAGAGAGAGAGAGAGAGAGAGAGAGAGAGAGAGAGAGAGAGAGAGAGAGAGAGGGAGAGGGAGAGCTAGATAGATAGATAGATAGATAGATAGATAGATAGATA